>JAMKCH010038798.1:0-19452 GCA_023653785.1 Ophioderma brevispina | reverse complement strand
TTCGCAGGTATTTGAAAAAAGGTAAACATTGCAAAATTCTGCTGGAATTTGACAACATGATCATGATGAAATTTGCTTTATATCGACCGTGGAGAAAGCCAATTAAAAATATTTAATATTTAGAAACAAAATATACATATTTAAGACTTATTCTGCAGCATGTGGGAATAATTGGTCCTCTCCAGTGTTAATAATTAACCAATTAAAATTGCTAATGAAAACCGCGCGAAAAAAATATCGTTCCTCGTACCCACGAGATATCATGCCGCTTTCCAAAGTTCGGAAGGATTGCACTCCAGAAAGAATACAGACACAGAGACAAAAGAAATGGCTTTGCAATAGCCGCTCATAAGCGATGTTGCGGCTCCCGTCGCAGAGTACTCATATAATAGGCTTCTTTTGAGGCGCAGCAGCTAACTTGAAAAGAAGCCTATTGTATGAGTACCGTACGACGGGAGCCGCAACATCGCTAATGAAGTGTAGGGGTTCATTAGGGTTCACTTAAATGTTTACGGGAGAATATCAGAGTGATTGTGTGGACCGTAAATGAGATAAAGTCAATGGAAGACAGTGGTCTTCGAAAAACTCGAAGACACCCGAAATGCAATTCGAATGATAAATCACGCGGTTTGTGTAAATCACATTGCCTGGCAAACAGCCACAATGCCAACGGTGCGATTAAAAACTTGTTTCCAAGTAAACACGTGAATTTGTCAATAAATTTCCGGAGTCCAACAGTGAAAGACGTGCTCCCACCTTTTGTTGTCATTATCGCATTTCCGATCCACACAACCACTCCGGTATTCACCCGTGACAAACACGTACAGTTCATTTAGGGACTATTTTGCAGCCATTTTTGACGTTCCTATGCATGTATTCCTTCTGGAATACAATGGGCAAGAGCAAAGTCATTATAAGCCAGCTCCTTAAACTCGCCATATTTAGGGAACATGATAATCAAATTAAACGGTTTTTGTTCGCACTACTTGATTCTGGGGAACATCATCTGTTTGAAAATCACAACTTTGAAAATAAATACGTAATGCGTAGTCAATTATTCTTGGTACAATTTTTTTAATATAAATCGGTTTTCTGCATGTTGCAATACTTTTGGCCAGTGTGTGTAAATAGAGTATAATACAGTATACTCGGCGTGCATACATTTCGAGAAGAACTAAAGTTTTCCGTGAATAAATTGAAATTAAAACTTAAAATTTCACTTATTTTCAAGCTGAATATGAAACCTTCTATGGTTTCACTCTGACTCCCAACTTTTGTTGTAGGTTAAAATCATGACAACTTCCTGATCTGTGGTCTTGCACCAGCCATCTTGACTTTCTCATTTTGGAAATTGATTTTTCTTCACTTAGCAGTTTCTTTTGTGATCTCGGGGATATAATTTTATAATCCTGCAATTCTTCCACCTTCTATTGTTTCGCAATATTTTACACTGCTGATTTTTAAGTCTCTTAGCAAATTAGGTATAACTTCTTCCTATACATTAAAGCCAAATTACACCAAATAAAGCTTGTCTATCTCGCTTCACAGCCAAAGCAAACATTTGAACAGAAATACCTCTTTAACTGTTTTAATTCTGAATGTAGATTTTTTTTTTACTCACATCACATGCAACCAAAAATGAGGAAAGAGTGAAGACGCACTTTGCATTAACCCTCGTCTTACCAAGGACGGGTGGTGGTTACCACAGTGAACTTTGCTCCGGTGCGCTAAAATGCCAAAAGCTTGCGAAAACAGCTTCTACGTAATCATTCGCTCGTCCTTTCTGGCCATTTCTGGTAGCACCTTTACCGGGGTGAGGGTTTGCCGTAAAAATCGAAGGGTAAGGGGGATGTTGCCACCCAAGGATATTTTAGGGTGCATTTTTTAAAAATATTATGCACAGTATGGCTCCATGTTTATGTAAAACTGGTCATTTGCCATCGTTTAAACCTGAAAAAGCGCATGAAAATCCGATATTCCTAACCTTTTAACGCAAAATTGGATTTTCGCCTATTTTTTGTGGAAAATGTCAATTTTGCCGACTCTTGGACTTCATGACGTCATTGTGACGCCATACTAGGTATGTTGGTACCGATTTTGGTATCAATTGAAAGAGGAGGACCATAGCCATCCACTGGTATAAAAATTATAAGCATCGGGTGCTTTATAACGAATTCTCGGTGGGGTGGTACCCCCCTCCCCAATTTGGTAATCCGTGTTACAAAAAAGGCTTGGTAAGACGTAGACGGGGGTTAAACAATTTGTTGGCAGAAAAGAAATAGCAACGCACTATGAAGGGCCTTCAAAGTGTATGCTAGCATATGTCAAAGTTATAGTAGGATAAATATATGACATGTTCCCACACTAACCCCCAAAAAATGCAACAGAAGGTTTCTTGGCATTTTCTGGTAGTAGTCGGGTGGATATGGTCCAAATTATGCCCTGACCGTAAAGTTGAGTATATACACAATGTTTTGCTGAAAATGATAGATTAGGGTGTGTAGAATAAGAATCTGCCGGCTGCCACCTGGGCATCCTTGGGCATTTTGAAAAATCCAAGATAGCGTCGCCATAAATGATAATTATATATTCAACCCTATATTATCAAACTATGGAGTTACTAGCTATACTATGGGATCCAATGAACAAGTGTATGGCACTTGTAACATTAAGTCATACTTCAAATTCAAAATGGAAGCCAAATCTAATCAATTTAAAATATGCCCTATAACAGCAAATACCTGCGATAAAAAAATAAACATGAAGTACTTAGATTATGTTGTTAGACACAATAAATGTATCTATGATACTTATAAAAATGTTACATGACATCAATCAATATGGCAGCCAAAAACGTGAATATCTTCAAAAAACACTTGACACAAATTTCTAAATATTACCTTCAAGTATAAATTATTGTGTCAATTAAACAATTAGAAATGTACCTATGATCATAACCAAGTGATACCAGGTAATCCCGATGAATAAAAGTGTGTCAAATTATAAATTGAGTGTAATATATGTGAAAAAATGTAATTCCTATGGTATTTTGAAAACTTTGCACCATATTGGTTTTATTTCGATTTTGGCGCATTTAAAACAAATTGAAATGTATGTTGTACCTTGGTAAGGATCAAAGGTACATTTCTAATGTGATTGGCACATTGATTTCGATTTGACGGCTGTAATACTTATAAATTTGTGTAAAGTATTTTTTAAGATGTTCACGTTTTTGGCTGCCATATTGATTGACGCCATGTTACAATTTTAAAAGTATCAGAAATACATTTATTGTGTCTAACAACATAACCTAAGTAGTTCAAGTCTATTTTTATTGCAGGTATTTGCTGTAATAGGGCATATTTTAAAATTATTGGATTTGGCTTCCATTTTGAATTTGAAGTATGACTTAATGTCATTGGATCATATAGTATATCTAGTAACTCCATATTTTGATAATATAGGGTTGCATATATAATTATCATTAATGGCGACGCCATCTTGGATTTCTCAAAATGCCCAAGGATGCCCAGGTGGCACCCGGCAGATTCTTATTCTACACACCCTAATCTATAATTTTCAGCAAAAAAAATGTATATACTCAACTGTACGGTCACATGAAGGTTCTACCTGACTATAGTATAAGGTCAGTTCTGTAATACAGGGTGTCTCAGAAAGAATTACACCCTAACTATAGGCGACCATAACTTCAAAAGTAAGTATCATATTTGAGAAATTTAAAAAGAATCTTAAACCACAATTACTTTTTAACATTTGAATGTAAATATCATTTAAGCATTTATGTAACACATGTCAATAGACACTTCCTTCCAAGTTTGTTCACAATAATGCAGATTTGATGTTAACTACCGCTGATTACTCGCGTTATTTGTTCAAGCTGTCTTCTTTTCATTCCCCAAAGAACCGGCCTTGTTTAATATTTTGTGAGTTCAATGTCATTTTGTTCGTTTTATTATAGTAATAAAAAGAATTACCGTGACAATTATAACAAAAATCCAACAAGAAAAACAAAACATGGTAAATAACAAAAATGATCATCTTTATTAGAAAACAACACCAATACAATCTGTAGAAAATGTGAAATATGTTAGTTGAACTAGTGGCACTGCATAGAATGAATTGAGAAGTTTAATCAATGCTTTAACAGGTGGATAAACTGAGCAATAATATTCACGGCCGGATTCTTACTCACGTGGTAGCCTATACGGCAGCTACACCATGTCTACCGCGGCAGCTACTGCACAGTACACACTGGGCTAATAGCGAGGCGGTAGCTGCAAGCTAGGGCTTACAAAGTACACAGTTATTAGGTAAACAGTAATGTGGCTACTCTGTTGTACCTACTCCAATGGCTACCCTGTAGTTGCCCACTAGGTGGAGAGAAGGTGGATGTTGAGTAGACAGTACCGGAGTAGACACGCAGCTACCAAGTAGCTACCCCGCGGTTACCACGACGCCATTTTGAGAGTGGATGAAAATTTCATGAAATCAGGGCGCTATTAACTCGGGCCCGTTTAGCATTTTTTTAACGTTTTTTGGGAAAATCATTACGAAATTCAAATCGGGCATCATCAAAAACCCCCATATTCCCGCGCATGTAATAAAAAATGCAAATATATGCCAAAAATATCAAAAAAACAAAATTGGCCATGAGAAATACCGCGCGCGCTGAGAGCCGGTGTAACCACGTAGCTACTCCACGACGGTGCAGACAGCCGCTGTGTGTACACTATCCGTCTATGCGGCAAAAATACCCGGAATCCTGGCCGGCGAGTGTACGTCTAGTGGGTAGGTAATCCATGTCTACTCGGTGGTAGCTATGTGGTAACTACCATGAAGAAATTGGCCGTGTAATTGAATTAAAAGTACTATAAAATATTCATTTAGTATGAAATATGTGTTTTCATGTTGTGCTATAATCACATCATTTAAACAGTTACTACTTAATGAAATTCTTTTGTAAACTCGTGAAAATGTAAACACGACTTTCTTACACTAACTCGACGAATTGATTTTTGACTGTCTCATCATTATTCAAAGTTACTCTGTCATTTAAAGTTACATGTATTAAGTTCCACGGACTTCTCAATTTCTCACTAAAATGGCAAATATTTCTTTGTTTTTTCCTTCAATGACCCATGACCTAACACTAATTAAATTTCTTCATTCGTCCTCACTAAGTTCGTAATGGGAGAAATAGTGAACATCCATCGTTCTTCTTTTTTACTAATTGAGATACATAAAAACTATAGTAGGGTTATGAATCAGAATCCCATTCTAGAAGTTTGGGGAAGAAGGTTTGAAGATGTTTTTTTATAGTTTGAAGGGTGCTGAATCAGAATTTTTGGGTCCAACCTCGGGGAAATGTGGGGAACTTTGTAAAATAAGGGGGTAAAATTAGTACAGGGGTAAATTTAAAATCAGGTCAAATTGTGTTTAAATGTACAAATGTACACCAATGTATTTGTCTCATTATAAGGATTAAAAAAGGTATATTTTGTATAGGTTCCGACCTTTAGTTACACAGCTACAGCCCTAATAAGTTTCAAGGTCATTTGGGGGAAAAAAATCCAGTGTTCAGATTTTGTTGAAACCGGTGTCAAATTATTGCCCTGGTCATACTGAAGCAGAAAAATCATTTAAATTCTTTAGGGTCACACCTCTGCATACAATTTGAGGTCAAGTTTTGGTGACCCCTATAGACCATGTAGACTCTTGTTACCTTTTGCCCACTAATTATGAAACCAAATGCCAAACATTGTAAAATAAGGCAAGACGAACAATTTGACACCAGTTTCAACAAAATCGGAGCACTGGGTAACATTTACCCCAGGATGACCTTGAACCTTAATAGGGCTGTACCTATTTAACTAAACGTCGGAACCTAGACAAACTATACCTTTTTTTTAATCCTTATAATGAGACAAATACATGGTGTACATTTAAACAAAATTTTTCTTGATTTCAAATTTACCCCTGTACTAATTTTACCCCCTTATTTTACAAAGTTCCCCACGTTTCCCAGAGGTTGGACCCAAAAATTCTGATTCAGCACCCTTCAAACTATAGAAATACATCTTCTAACATTCTTCCCCAAACTTCTAGAATGGGATTCTGATTTATAACCCTACTACTACGGCATTCCCCCATTTTTATATCAACAAAGAAAATCATGATATGTTGGGCTTTATCAATTTAGTACCAGTATCAAGATATGGGTTTTCTCTCATAACAAGTTTGAGTTATATTAATCCTTTGAACAGGCAAGCCACTGCAGTCGCTCAATAATCAGTTTTTGTCAAATTTTGTTTAAAAAATGTCCCAAAAATGTCAAAATGATTTATTTTCCAGGGCATATTCAGAATCAGCATGAAAAGTGCATCTAAATGAGTCGAAACAAGCCTAGTCTTTGCTGGTATTTTAGATGGCTTTCTAAATGACCTGCAAGGGTGTTTATAACGCAGAGATTTAGAAGTTTGGGGAAGAAGGTTTGAAGATGTTTTTTTATAGTTTGAAGGGTGCTGAATCAGAATTTTTGGGTCCAACCTCGGGGAAATGTGGGGAACTTTGTAAAATAAGGGGGTAAAATTAGTACAGGGGTAAATTTAAAATCAGGTCAAATTGTGTTTAAATGTACAAATGTACACCAATGTATTTGTCTCATTATAAGGATTAAAAAAGGTATATTTTGTATAGGTTCCGACCTTTAGTTACACAGCTACAGCCCTAATAAGTTTCAAGGTCATTTGGGGGGAAAAAAATCCAGTGTTCAGATTTTGTTGAAACCGGTGTCAAATTATTGCCCTGGTCATACTGAAGCAGAAAATCATTTAAATTCTTTAGGGTCACACCTCTGCATACAATTTGAGGTCAAGTTTTGGTGACCCCTATAGACCATGTAGACTCTTGTTACCTTTTGCCCACTAATTATGAAACCAAATGCCAAACATTGTAAAATAAGGCAAGACGAACAATTTGACACCAGTTTCAACAAAATCGGAGCACTGGGTAACATTTACCCCAGGATGACCTTGAACCTTAATAGGGCTGTACCTATTTAACTAAACGTCGGAACCTAGACAAACTATACCTTTTTTTTAATCCTTATAATGAGACAAATACATGGTGTACATTTAAACAAAATTTTTCTTGATTTCAAATTTACCCCTGTACTAATTTTACCCCCTTATTTTACAAAGTTCCCCACGTTTCCCAGAGGTTGGACCCAAAAATTCTGATTCAGCACCCTTCAAACTATAGAAATACATCTTCTAACATTCTTCCCCAAACTTCTAGAATGGGATTCTGATTTATAACCCTACTACTACGGCATTCCCCCATTTTTATATCAACAAAGAAAATCATGATATGTTGGGCTTTATCAATTTAGTACCAGTATCAAGATATGGGTTTTCTCTCATAACAAGTTTGAGTTATATTAATCCTTTGAACAGGCAAGCCACTGCAGTCGCTCAATAATCAGTTTTTGTCAAATTTTGTTTAAAAAATGTCCCAAAAATGTCAAAATGATTTATTTTCCAGGGCATATTCAGAATCAGCATGAAAAGTGCATCTAAATGAGTCGAAACAAGCCTAGTCTTTGCTGGTATTTTAGATGGCTTTCTAAATGACCTGCAAGGGTGTTTATAACGCAGAGATTTAGAAGTTTGATAATCAAGAACTTGTGAATTTCCTATGCCGAAAATAATATTTGTTAAGAAACAAAGAAATACGGGTGACCCCAAAATGGACGAATGTCGTGAGTTTGAATGACTTCTATAAAATTATGAGTATTATCAAAAATACTCTTATGTCCGTATATACCTCATATTGAAAAAGGTCGAAGCCCCCCCCCCCCCCCCCCCCCCCAAAGTCCGCATAATAGCGTGGCTACTCCAAAACAGCCATTATTTGGTAGTGGGTCATTCAATTCGCATTACAGGTTCAGTACACGCTCCGTGCTGATTTTCAATTCAGCACACGGGCCCGTTTTGTTTGTTATGAACCTTCTAATCCGCGGTCCGATGTAATTCAAAAATGAAATATGTGATGGTGCACCGTATAGGGTGGTGGCCCACGGAAGGTCAGTAATTTAACTTGGCCAGAACGCTCCCTCCAGAACAACCTAAAGGTGCACAGGAATACAAAAAGAAATAACCTCAGGATCAGAACTATTCACGGAACCAGATGCATGTATGTATTCTTTTCATGCTGGGTGATCTGGAGGGCAGACACAAGTCCATTCAACAAAATTCATTTTGATTTAAACTTACTAAATTGACTTAATTGTCAAGAAGGAATGTCTTTATATTTATCGAGTAATTATGTACTCAATTCAAGATTCAGATTCAGATTATTTCCAATACAGATCAAGAAATTACACAAAGCAGTAATTCAAATAGAGAGCAAAGCTCGTAAAATATTGACCACCAATAAATATAGTAAAAGACAGGTTACAAAAATAAGACGAAAACAAGGTGCCAAGACAAAGACCGCCAAAGCCCAGTGCAGACGACATTAAAGAGACACTGGCACATTTGAAAAATAGTGCGCCCTCTTGATTTTTTCAAAATTGAATCTTTTAGATGGTTGTCTAACTTTTATATACGTTAGTTCCTCACCTGAAATATTAAGCCCAAATTCAGCGGCCCTATGGGGATATGTACTGGTGCATTTTGCTTATGAAACCTTCTAATCCGCAGTCCGATGTAAATTCCAAAATGAAACTATGTGAATGAAGCACTGTATAGGGTAGTGGCAGGGGAGTCATAAGTTAACTGGCCAGAACGCTCCTCCAGAACAACCTAAACATGAGAAAATAACGAAAGATTCACCTTCAGAAACACCGAATTATTCAAGTGAACCAAGTGCAGGATATTGAATCTTTTAATGCTTGGATATCTAAAGGGCAAACCATAAAGTCCATTTAGAGTATCCAGATGAAACAGAATTCAATATATTGACTGGGTCACGTGCATAATTCTGATGTTTCTGAAGGTGAATCTTTCGTATTTTTGCACTTTGTTTAGGTTGTTCTGGGGAGGAGTGTTCTGGGTCCAACGTTAAAACTATGACCTCCCCTGCAACTTACCCTATTACAGTGATTCATCACATATTTTATTTGGAATTTACATCGGACTGCGGATTAGAAGGTTTCATAAGCATGCAGCTACATATCCCATAAGCCCGCTGATTGGGCTTAATAAAATTTCAGTGACGACTAACGGATATTAAAAGCTTTACAACCTGCTAAAAATTCAATTTTGAAAAATTTTATTAATTTTTCACTATTTTTCAAATGTGCCGTGTCTCTTAATGTCTGTCTGCACTGGTCTTTGTCGGTCTTTGTTTGCACCTTTTGTTGCGTCTTATGTTGTAACCTGTCTTTACTATAGTATTGGTGGTCGGTGGTCAATATTTTCGAGCTTTTGCTCTCTATTTGCCTTTACTGCTTTTGTGTAATTTATTGAGATGAAGGAGAAAACTTGAATCTGAATCTGAATTGAATTACAGAATTACTCGATAAATAATAAGAATGTCTCTTGACAATTAAGTCAATTTAGTAAGTTTAATCAAAATGAATTTTGTTAATGGACTTGTGTCTGCCCTCCAGATCACCCCCAGGCTGCAAAGATACAATACATGCATCTGGTTCACGTGAATAGTTCTGATGCTCTGAAGGTGATTCTTTTGTATCTCGCACGTTTAGGTTGTTCTGGAGGAGCGTTCTGGCCAACGTTCATTTACTGACCTCCGGGCAACCACCCTATACGTGCACATCACATATTTTCATTTTGATTTAAATCGGACCGCGGATTAGAGGTTCATAACAAACAAAACGGGCCCGTGTGCTGAATTGAAAATCAGCACGGGGAGCGTTGTATTGTAATTGACCTGTAATGCGAATTAGATAGGACCACTACCCAAATAATGTTGTTTTGGAGTAGCCACCGCTATTATTGCGGACTTGGGGCTTAGGCTTCGACTTTTCAATATGGGTAATACGGACATCAGGAGTATTTTTGATAAGAATCAAATTTTAGAGAGAAGAAGTCATTCAAACTCACCGAATTCGTCCATTTTGGGGGTCAAGCGGTATTCTTGTTTCTTAATAAATATTATTTCGGCAGAGGAACATTAACAAGTTCTTGATTATCAAACTTCTAAATACTCTGCGTTATAAACACCCTTGCAGGTCATTTAGAAAGGAAAGCATCTAAAATACCAGCAAAAGGGATAGGCTTGTTTGGACTCATTAGATTGGCCACTTTTCATGCTGATTCTGAATATGCCCTGGAAATAAATCATTTGAAATTGTTTTGGACATTTTTTTTAAAAAAAATTTGACAAAAAATGATCATGAGCGACTGCAGTGGCTTGCCTGTTCAAAGGATTAATATAACTCAAACCTTGTTATGAGAGAAAACCCATATCTTGATAATGGTATAAATTGATATAAAGCCCAACCTATCATGATTTTCTTTTGTTGATATAAAAATGGGGGAATGCCTTAGTAGTAGGGTTATAAATCAGAATCCCATTTAGAAGTTTGGAGAAGAAGTGGAAGATGTATTTTCTATAGTTTGAAGGGTGCTGAATCAGATGTTTGGGGTCCAACCTCTGGGAAATGTGGGGAACTTTGTAAAATAAGGGGGTAAAATTTACAGGGTAAAATTTGAAATCAAGACAAATTTGTTTAAAGTACACCATGTATTTGTCTCATTATAAGGTATTAAAAAAAAAAAAGGTAATAGTTTTTCTAGTTTCCGACCTTTAGGTTAAAACGGTACAGCCCATTAAGGTTCAAGGTCATCCTGGGGTAAACGTTACCGCAGTGCTCCGATTTGTTGAAAACTGTGTCAAATTGATCGTTTGCCTTATTTACAATGTTTGGCACATTGGTTTCATAATTAGTGGGCAAAAGGTAACAAGAGTCTACATGGTCTATTATATAGGGTCACCAAAACTTGACCTCAAATTGTATGCAGGAGTGTGACCTAAAAGGAATTTAAATGATTTTTCTGCTTCAATATGAACCAGGGGCAATGAATACACCGGTTTCAACAAAATCTGAAAACACGGAATTTTTTGCTCCCAAATGACCTGAAACCTTATTAGGGCTTAGCTGTGTAATAAGGTCGGAACTCCTATAGAAAATATACACTTTTTTAATCCTTATAGAGACCAAATTAATTGGTGACATTTGTACATTTAAAACCAATTTGACTGATTTTAAATTTACCCTGTACTAATTTTACCCCCTTATTTTACAAGTCCCCACATTTCCCCGCGGTTTGGACCCAAAAATTCTGATTCGCACCTTTCAAACTATTAAAAAAACATCTTCAACCTTCTTCCCCAAACTTCTAGGAATGGGATTCTGATTTCATTAACCCTACTATAGTTTTTATGAATCTCAATAATAAAAAGAAGAACGATGGATGTTCACTATTTCTCCCATTACGGAACTTAGTGAGGACGAATGAAGAAATTTAATTAGTGTTAGGTCATGGGTCATTGAAGGAAAAAATAAAGAATATTTGCCATTGTAGTGAGAATCTGAGAAGAAATCCGGCGGAACTTAAGTACATGAACTTTAAATAACCAGGAGTAACTTTTAATAATGAAATGATGGGACAGTCAAAGATCATTTCGTCGCGTTTAGTGTAAGAAAGTCGTGTTTCACGAGTTTACAAAACAGAATTTCATTAAGTAGTAACCTGTTTAAATGAAGTGATTATAGCACAAGAAGAAAACACATTATTTATACAAAATGAATATTTTATAGTACTTTTAATTAAATTAATTAAATTCATTTTAATGGTTTATTTATTTTTATAACAAAGTTGGGAATTTTAAGGGTAGATAATTAGGTTAAAAACGCGTGTTTTTTTGTTTTTATTATCAATGCTATTTGGCCCAATTATGGTATGTATTTGTGCAAATATAAAACACGCTATAATGAAAGTTTTAAGAGTATTTCTGGGCCAAATATCATTATATTATTTACATATAAAGGTAAAGGCACTATCAGTGCTCTCCTGAAAGCGTTGAATATTTTGAAATTTGAAATATTGAAATTGCAAGAGTGTTTAAAAGTGAATGATAAAGTAAGTTGGCGTAATTCCTTCTTTTTCTAAGAAGAATTATATTACTCCATTAAAGAATCTGCTGTTCCAGAAAGAAGTATCGTTTTCACATTTATAGATGAAATATTCACACCATTTTGTCCGTGCGGATGAAGTCGCTTTCTCTTTCTGGATATAAATCATTTATTGTCCTACTGAGACATTTTGATAACATATCCGTAAGAAGGAGAGCGTTGGTTGTTCCCCACGTTTTGTCCAATTAAACATACCATGGTGATGGTTTTAGCTCAGTGTATATGTGTCGTGTAGCTTTGTTTGCAACATCTCGGTTTTGGGGGAGGCAAACGAAATAGCGACCTGGGCAGGAAATATAGTCCTCTTGACTCATTAGCCACCTACAACAGTAAAAGGACTACGGGCATTTTCGATTCAGTTGACTCCTATTTTTTCGTCTATGGAGACGGGATTATGGCCCCGGGAGGACGAAGGAACCATTTCCTTTTACACTGGGGTGCTTTTGATCATTTTGCGTATTTGAAATACTTCTAAGGGGTATGATGTTTAATGAATGTTAAAGAAACAAAATCCTTTCTCAATAAGCAAAGTACAAAAACGTATTTTCAGCAAAGTCCGGCAATTTGAAAGGATTTCAGTACTATGACGTTATTGTGACGTTACCAAGGGAAATGTGGCACTTATGATGGTATAAATGGGAAAAGGAAGGGGGGTCGCGGCAGCGTAATAAATGCAGAGAGATCAAAACTACCGATGACCCAAAGATTGTTATGTTTTTGATAGGCATTTTAGAGCGAAACCGGAAAATCAAACGCCATCTTAATTATTTTTTAGCTCATGAAGATACACAAAAGGGGGGGTAATTTCCTTATACCAAATACTACACATCTCTGTATTATATAGTTCAGGGCCATAGTAAGGAAGTTCAAAAGTGTTTCCCGTGGGCCTTTCGTGTTCATTTTCTAATTTATTTATAAAAAACACTTTTATAAAAAAAGCGAAAATTTTATTTTAAATATAATAAATTTATTTAGGACAAATTAGATGATGCATTAAAAATCATAGAAAACGCTTAAGTTCCATGATGCTTTAACTGAAAGGGGCGGGTTTGTATTTCTTTGAGCATTACAAACTCTTTTCTGGCGTTTCATCTTGATAGCCGTCTTCAAATTCAATATGGTGGCCAAAAAAGGGCGCATTTGAAAAGTAATATATTTGCTTACATCTCCTGGATCTGAAGCACAGATAATCTGATGTAGAGATCTGAGTGGCCAGGAAATAGTGTTTTCTCATATAATGATTATTTGGCCCAATATGTGCATTTTTATATATTTCTTATTTTGGATACCTCTGAATATTGCTGGAAACTACATGTGTTCATGTTTTTAAACATTTTTGGACTGTGTTATAGGGACTGATAAAACGAAGCTAAACTGTGATTGATGGTGTATTTAATTTTAATTATGACGTAATACTTAATTTGCCATGTAAATGGTGAACATTATGCTTGGCTCAATTCACATCAAAACTAACAAGTTCCCGTAGAAAAACGGAAATAAACATTCAGAGCCCACGAAAAGGTAGTAGCCCGGACTAATATAATTAAGGTCATATGTTGTTGATACAAATAGCTATATATGACTAGAATGACTAGTATACACATGTCTACAGTTATGAAAACCAAAAAGAAGTGTATACAAATTCAAGACTCACACTCAAAGAAGATTGACATAGCGGTGTATCGGATGTCCTTTCATCCAATCAAAGAATTTGATCACGGTGGAACATCATGTCGTCTTTGACCATATTTTGTTAAATTTAAAGGGTGTTTGTGAGGTGGTGTTTTGTTAAGTACGCTGAGTAAAGCTCCCGTTGACTCTTTTATTAAGGACACCCGAGGTGTGTCGACAAACAGTACAAGAGTCATCATATAATCGTGTTTGGTACAAACAAGGGACTATGCAAGTGTTGCGGACTGGCTAGCGATTACGTATCGGCAAGTACTTATTTATCAGTAGGTATTGCGAAACACACAAGGACCAAGTCCACAGGGGTAATGTACCTACATTCCACGACAATATTTCTGGGAATACACCCCAATTAAATACGGACATATGAATACCTTTCTGTGACGTATTTGGACAATTGTAATTTGCTGGCGGGTTGCCGGAAGATCAACAACGGGTAATACAATACTTTCTTTTCGGACATGCTCAGGAAAACGGAAGAAAATAGTAGGTGGATTCTATTTTCGAAATGATTTGGATTTGAAAATTAGCAACCGGATAACTGATAGATAAATGAGTCTGATATTTTGGCAAAAGATTGTAAGCTTTGTCATAGGCTTTCAGCAATCATTACACTTGATTTTTCCCCATTAATGATAAATAGGCATTAAATTAGTTAAAAAGATTAGGGCACAAGAAATTAACAGAACGCATTTATTTTGGGTACGACATTATAACACACAGGTGAGCCCCGTGCCAGAACGAAATAAAATTTTTGTACTGCAAAAACTGAAAACAATTGTAACTTGGTGTCAAAAGGATTTTTGGTGCTATGAGCTTTGGTCATATATGGGGTATATGAAATGATATGCATGTAGGTGTTTTTTTCTTTGACCATATCAATACCCATGATTAAAGGTCTGGGGAACCCACACGGCCCTAAGGCAAACAATTAAGTGTTCATCACCACGGTCTGCGTATTAAGCAGGATTTCTCTATGTAATTAAGTGAAGATAGGGACTGCAGAAGTCACTTGTATTCAACTAAACTTGATAAATATCTTGAAGTTCATAAAGAAGTTAAAAGTTAACACCTTATTTTGAAACATAATAAGGCTGGCATTTAATACAAAAAGTGGTCATGAGGCCTCCTCGAGATCTAGCGGCACACACAAATGTCCCGATAAATGGTGTGAAAACTACATAGCATACATCGGGCTCGTATAGACCCTTTAGTTTGTTCTCTCGTGTCTCTGTTAGAGGACAGGATCTCAAACAAAATAATAATCCATGGTCGATGACTAATCTAAAGGATATAGTCTGGGGGCAATAAGTATAAATGTAGTGCACACTTTCTATATAGATATGTAATGAAATTGGGACACAAGTCAATACATTTTTGAACAACTGTTGACGGGTGTGCAAAAATGGTGCAGTGGCATTAAAAAAGTATGACCGCAATCACCCTCAAATTCTGAAAAAGCGGCACTGGCACATTTTCAGGAAAATATGAATGTCTTTAATTTTCTCGCAAATGCAGATCGGGACCGTAATAAGAGGCTAAAGACATCAGGTATTTTGTGCTAACATTAAGTTTGCCGAACTTAACCAACAAATGTGTCAATTACCGAATATCATAGGACTCGTACCCCATGGTTGATATTAAAACCAGAAAAAAGGTTCACAGACGGGTCAAACAAGGCAGCCGTGAGAATCAACTTGGCCTGTGTTTTCTGTGCTACACTCCCATTTCACGTCGTCTGCTGAAGTAATGTCGCTGGCGACATCCATTAATTAAAAATCGTTCTGTTACCCATTAAGGCCGCGTTGGCGTATTAATTCAGGTGAGGACTATTATAAAAGCTTTATACTCATGCAAACATACAATTTTGAAAAATCTAGAGTGCGCACTATTTTTCAAATGTGCCAGTGTCTCTTTAACATCGTGATGATTGTGCTTCATATCCAAGTTTTCAAGCCGAAGGATATTACTGAACGGGTTATTGATGTGATTTGATCACAACTTTACCAGCAAAAATCCAGTATGGCCGTTTCGAAATTCAATATGGCCAGGAATTCATAATTTGACCATAAGTCATCATGTTATTTGTTTTAGAGACACATTCTGGGCCTCCATACACAGTCGAAGCTGTTTACTTTTAAGATATTTCTATCAAAATATCTAAAATTGTTGGCGCGTTAACAGCTAAATATCAAGATGCAGATAATTATGGCTACCTTGTAAGAGCCTTAACCCTAAAGGGGGGGGAGGGTCCCGACACTCGACATTTTTGTCGTATTCTCACTATTTGTTATTTTTTCACGCCCAAACTACATTACTTTTTTCTTTGAAGCCTTGCGCTCGATTAAGAACATTTTGAACAAATCGGACCTATCATTGACGCGGCGTTAAATCGCGGCGTTAAATCGCGCCTGCTGCGCGGAAGAAATTCACGGAACAGCAGAAATCCAGTTACAGTTTTTGTGCTAGGATACAGTTACCCACTATGGTTTAACTTATTTATTTGTAAAGATCATGTGTGCGATACTTTTGGACACACATCAGGGCACAAAAAAATCCAACTTTTGCTTCAAAAATGGCGAAAAAACCGGAATTTTGAGGATTTTTTAAAGATGTTTCGCATTTTTGAATGGAACGTCTGTTTGATGTCACAGTGACGTCATACAAGGTATGTTGTACTTTTTTTGGTCCAGTATCAATGGAATTGGAAGGGTCATAGCTATCCATTGGTACCACAAATATGATAATTCATCAATCCGTTCAGAGTCGGGGGGGGGGCGGATCCGCTCCCCCGGCGGTGAGATGGGCGTCAAAAAGCCCGGCTCTTTGAGGGTTAAACTACAAAATTGTATTATATTCATTTTGAATTAAGCATGTTGCCAAAACAATAATACGAGATGCAAGCTTATAATGTGCAAAGACATATAGCTTATTGCTTTAATTAAGCAAATATTAAAAAAAAAAAAAAAAAAAAAATAAATATAATACAAATATAGGTAATTGAAGGTTTTTTTAAAGAGCTAAAAATGAACAGCTATACTGTCATCATCTGGAAATGATTATAGGTAACAAAACAAAAATGGACAATAAGGATGGAGAGGGTCAAGCAAATAATATCATACTTCTTTTACATTCTTATATTAACAATTGCTTGGTGCACCTAAATATATACACATAGTTATAGTTAATTATCAATCATCACTATCAATGATTCAGTAAAGGCCCGATTTGCAGAAAATGTATTTAGCTAAATGCGACTTTAGCTTAAAATCGCCGCGTACCGTAATGAAAATGCCTTTTAAGCTAAACGAGTTTACTATTATTTAAAATTATTGCTGCTTAAACAGAAGCTTTAAAACACGCGTAACATCGTCATTATCTAAAAGACGCTAACTTGAATGTATAAAAGGCCGCCTATTGTTTTAAAGGTTGAGCGCACAAAAGTATATCATGGCTTTCCGTAGCGTTTAACGTGCTACACCAACTTGACTGGGCGAGAAGGATATGCACCATTGCTGTTATCAACATTGGGACAATGCAATGGGCGTGCATTGATGACGGAAAGTACCAAACCAAAACATTTTTAAACTAGCCCCATTACCTAGTTTAAATTTCGATGCATTTTGGTAGAGTTAAAATCGAGTTTTTAACTTTAAACTCCTTTCTGAATTGCGTTTACTCTTAATCGATATGTTATCTCAATATTAAACGTTTGCTTAGCTTTAAAATCGCGCTTAACACCTTTTTGAATAACGGGCCCTTTATGTTTAAAGAATGGGGTGTGGTGTGTGTGTGTCTCTGTAAAAATGGGTCAAAAAGCGTTATGTTAGTTGAAGATTCCGCGGTGCATATGGGAATTTGCGGCAACCATATTAGATTTTTGTGGCAATGTAGTGATCAAATCAATCACTTACCTTCCAGGTCGATTCCTCGAGCTTTAAAACCTGGGAGCAGTAGTTCGAGCCAAAATTATGTGTCTCTATCAGAAATACTTACGAGAGTTTAAATGATTTTTTTAGCATGGTGGTGACCATATTGGAGTTTTAGAAATGCATGGCCGGTTGACTATATTCAGGCGGAGTTTTAAAAACAAATTACTGCACAAAATTTTTTAAAACCTCTAACATCATTGTATTACTTAGGTAAAAAAAAAATAAATTAAAATCTATACTAGGAAATAAGTTCCATTTTACCCTTCAACGCTGTCACTACACATTACAACTGACTCCTACGCATCTGTATCAGAAATACCCTATTATGCTTGTTCACAGCATTCCGAAAGAGATGCGCTATTGCGTAACGTCCAACTAAGAGCTGCCCCTTATATGAATAACCCTTGAAAAACAGCCTGTAATGTCGCTTAAAAGGATAGGAAGTGATAAGCCTGACTTGCTCTTTCAGAAGTATTGAAATGCACTCCTCTGATCTGTGCTGCATTCAAAAGTTTCTTCAGGTTTACCTTTCTGAGGCATTTTAACTTCATGTTCACGAAACAAAGATATCAGGAAAAATAATGTCGGAAGCAATTAATTCGGATGCAAAAGAAGAAAACTCTTGATGAAATATAGCTTCTTTAAAAACGAACAGTGACCAGCTTGCCATTGATTTTGAACCTTTAAATTGGACATATTGAATATTATATTTTTTTTACATTTCTTGGGACACACTGTCGTATAACCTTTACCAAAAATCGTATTTTGAGTTATTAGGTGATATTTTATAATAAACGCTTTGCAATTTTGATAATCTCATACACTTCTTTGGTCAAGTTGCTTCTAATACCAGATAAAAAAAACCCAAGCCCATAAAGTAAAGAACGGTCAATAAAATTTGATGTTTTGTTTTATTTTAAAGCGTAAATATGGTGACCTATTATCGTGAGCAATGTAAGTGGCGGTACCCCCATATAAAAATATATATTTGGTCAGGTTTCTGCTTTTCTTCAAAGGTAAAATTGTCTTCAGGTAAAAAAGTTACATTGTTTTATTCTGGTGTAAGGCCAGTATCTCACAAATGACCACCAATGTCAGTTAGAATCTCATAATACTAATTTTTTAAAGATGTTTCGCTTTTTGCATGACGTCATGTTTGATGTTAACACTGTGACGTCATACAAGGTATGTTGTCCTTTTTTTTGGTATCACTGGATGGAAGGGGTCATAGCATCCAGGGTACCACAAATATGATAATTCATCAATCTGTTTTCGAGATACGGGGGGGGCGGGCGGAATCCGCTCCCCCGGCGGTGAGAAGGGTCCAAAAAGCCGGGCTCTTTTAGGGTTAAACCTACAACTTGTATATATTCATTTTGAATTTTAAGCATGTTGCCAAAACAAATAATACTAGATGCAAGCTTATAATGTGCAAAGACATATAGCTTTATGATTTAATTTAGAACTTTGGTCATAATTGTGGATGCTATAATAAATATTATACAAATATATGGTAATTGAAGGTTTAAAGATCTAAAAATGGACAGCTATATGGTCCATAATCTGGAAATGATTATATGTTAACAAAACAAAAATTGACATATAAGGATGGCTAATGGTCAAGCAAATATCTCATTACGTTATTTG
>JAMKCH010038797.1:0-13997 GCA_023653785.1 Ophioderma brevispina | reverse complement strand
TGGCCAGAGCGCCACGGTAACATTCGCGATATAGCTATCACGCGATCACTGACCAGATGTAATGCGTCATTCGCACTGCGCTGAATACGCACCCACTACCGTGATACGGAAAATCGAAATGAATTCATTTGCACCCTGACTCGGCCCTGACTCGACGCTAACGCACTGCTCTAGGCCTATACCTGTGTTGTTTTTTTTTTTTTTGCGTTGATCCATCGTATCTCAGTTGTGAAATTGAAATGCCAATTTTCAAATACAGAATAAGGGTTTCTTATTGTCCACAAATTGCTTACCGATTGCCCTTTGTTTAGTAGAAAACACAGTGTAATGACAGATATAGATGAAACTTAAGACGGAAGGAAAATGCAATATTTGCAGTGGTGATAACCACCCCAATCGTCATTTACATAACCATTGATGCAAAAAAAAAATATAAAATGATTATTTTTGGACAGTTCTCAAAACAAAAATATATACAGACAAAAACAATATCTTCATTTATCTTTATCAACTGTGTTCTATTTCAGGTAAACCAGAAACCATTCGGAATTTATAATAAAAATATTATAAATGCTACAGATTTTTTGAGGGGGCACCAAAATATTGTGTCATAATAGGAATTTCCTATAGCTTAGACACTCAATTAGATTTCTTACCTTGTATAATTTGGCTACAGAAATTTATTAAAAGAGAAAATTGATTTCATTTGCTTATATTTCACTATAAAACAGGCTGAAGTTCATATTTGCTACTATATGAAATTAGAAATTTCACCAATTTTTGTACCAAAGAAATTTCTCAGCTTAATCTTGATGGGATGTTTTTGATGAAAAGCTTCACATCAGGGCCAAAAATCAGTACTTTCATTTTTTAAGGGACACCTGATTTATGAAATCTCTTGTTCGCGCACATTGTCATATTGCTGATATAGACATCCCAATTTAGAGGCCAAGTTTTTAGAAGAACTTGTTATGTTTATATTGTTTAAACACATTTCTTCTTAGGTATGTTTATTTTTTAAATGTATTTGTATTTATTTACTCTTTTTTATTTTAATGTTTTTAAAGAAAAGTTTACTTAAATTAATTTTGTATTACTTTTTAAGTTTTAATATTTGGTTAAAAAAAATAAAAAAAATCAAATCTTATTTTATTGTTTCATACTTTTGTTTCGTATCGATATTTTGATTATTTCTTAATGGTCCCTTTTTTAAACTTTAATTATTTACTACTAACGGAATTGTTCGTATTTATGCTTCAGTTTCATTGTGTATTTACTATTACTGTTTTTTTTAAGTAGTATTTTCATAAATACCACGCCACATCTTTCCTGGAAACCAAATCCTTGCTTTTATATTTTATCAACGTGTATTTTCCATATGCTTCCAACTAAATTTAGAATTGTTATTTTTATAGTTTTTTTGCTTATGTATTTTTATATGACCACTCGATCTTGGGGTGTTAATGTTGCCAATTTTTGTTTCACACCAACTTCCAAACTGTCTTTTTAATATTTAATTTGTATAGAAACAGTCGTAACACAAGAAGCACAGATGAGTTTTACGTAAGACATTTGTATAAAACAAGTTTTTTTGCATCAAGGGGGATAAGAACAATGGGCCCACAGTACTACTGGAATGGAATTATCACCGAATATTAAGTTGTTATAAAAAATGGATTGTGTTTAAAAAGCACTAAAACATCATCATTTGCTGAAAGCGTATACCTTAATCTAACTTTAATTTTGTTGCAGTGTTTAATCCTTTGATTCTAGTACGGTTTATAATAAACATTGATAGCTACCAACATTAATTGTTATTATTTTTTTCTCACTTCCTTTGTATTGTACTCATTATAACTGTCAATGATATGGAAATAAAGAAGAAGTAGTTTATCAATTTATCTTATTTTTTATTATTTTAAAGATTTTTTTTATTTTTATTAGTTCATTTTTATTTTAGTACATTGTTTATTGATGTATTTTCATTTAGTTGCGTTTTTTATTATTTTATACATTTATTTTTGTTCATTAACTTTTGTTATTAATTTTTGTTTTTATTTAATTTGCTTATATTATTTTATGTATTTTTAATTAATTTTAATTTAATATTGTTTTTCTTTTAAATTCTTATTTGTTAATTGTCTTTTCTTTTTTATTGGTCTTTTAGCGTTTTCTTTTTTCACTCATTGTTCAATCGTTAATTCTTTTGAATTGTTTATTTTGTATTTTATTTATATTTAAATTTATTTTCTTTTTGTTTCCATTGTAATTTTGTTTTATTATTATTATTATTTATTTTGGCCTACTTATTCCCAACTTCGTGATTCACTTTAAGCTGCGTAGGTTTTTAAAAAAGAAGAAAAAAAGGGGAAAAAAGAAAAAAAAGGAGAAAAAATCAAAATAACGGCACATATTTCCTGATAACAAACAGCTCAAACAAGAACAAAACTAAACAACAACAATAAAACAATATGAAATCAAACTTCTTTTAACCGATTTCGAACCCTGGACCAACCAGGGGAAAATACATATGCAGAGATACCTTAGACCGCTGAGCCACTAAGGCCGGACTTGCGGTTGTGTGATCTGCTCATTTGGTCACAAGCGGATGGAAGACAGATCGGGTCACAAATGACACGACACCCAACAGCAGCGAAGGTAAATTTACCGAAAAAAAACGCAAGCCAAATACTCATACACTACATCTGTGAACGATTCCTATAGGCCTTTATAAGAATAAAACATTACAAATCCAATGGAAATTCACCATCAGTGAAAAATCATACAGGCCCATTTATTTTTCGCAAATAGCGTACAATCACCACGTTACTAAGTTAATCCCCTATTTACGAACATGGAATATTCCACATGGCGAGTTCGGGCGACTAAACAAACACTCAATTTCTTGAAACAACTTGCCTCACAATTCGTCCAAAATTCCACCTTTTCCTTCACAAAAAAAAAAACAAGCCTTTAGGCCCTGAGAAGACTTCAACACAGCCAGTATCAAATAGCTCCAAACAACTTCCTCATGCCAAAACCGTTAGCGAAGTCAAATTCCATCACAACTGCAAAGGCGTACCATACCCCCAATCGTGACACAATTATGTCTTTGCAAATTTTGGACTTCAAAAGTAGACCAATTCAAATATAGACTAAACGTCTGATAATATACAAGGTCAATTGGTAAGGGTGGATCAAGATAAAGCTCCGCGAGGATTTTGTTGATAACTCACCATTCACATCATTCATGATTTTTATTTGTTTTATTTATGTCAGGCTTAATATAGGCATTAACAGCAGTTATCTAATTAGTAACGCTGAAGGATTGGCGCCAAGGGGATAGCGCAATTGTTATATTACTATACTCATTACTACTATATGATTATCTCATATCACTTTATAACCCTTAGGTACTTGTAATAATAGTGGTGGTATTATTTTAATTTCAAGGCTGATTCGAGATTTCCCCAGTAGGCCGCACTCATTTTTCAAACAATCGCGGTTTTTTGCATAATGCTTGTCCTACACGAATCAACTGTTGAAATAGATAACTAAGCTCAAATCAAAGTCCTTCATAATCATATAGAAAATCACAACTTTTTTTTAGAAAATTGGATACGATTTTTGTTATACACGTCACTGTTAAAACCTTTGTTTTAAAAAGTTGTGTACAAACAAGGGTTGTTAAACATATGAACCTACCAACTATTGTGACTACGAAAAAACTAACAATTTATGTAAATTTGTGTACAACATTACATAATTGTGGCAAAAAAATTACACAACTTGTTTAATTTTTTCTTACAACACACAGTTGGTAGGTTCATATGCTACAACCCCATATTTTACACCACTTTTAAACACCCGACCGATATAACTGTATCCTATGGCACGTATACTTTGCAAAATGTTAACTTGCATGAAAACGGAAAATCCGATTATCTCCTAACTTTGGAATTAATCATTGTAGGTACATCTTTTAGTTCTAAGATGACTAGTTCAAATTACTACCGAAAAAAATATTTGTGAAATTCATCATTCATTAATCACAAGTACATTAATCTTAAGCCTTGGGCGCGGCCATATCGTCAACCAGGTAAAATCATAGGAGGGCGAAACTCATGGGGGGGGGGGGGGCGAAACAGTACCAAAGTTAAAACCCATAATTTTTGCGCAATTTATTGCTTAAAAAAACCCCTGTTTTTCCCGAATTTTTTGAAACTCTCAGAGGGCGCGGCTTGCCCCCTGGCCACCCCCCTGGCGCCGCCCTTGTCTTAAAGCTACATACCCTGCCAAGTAATAAGAAGACGAAACAACTATAAAATGACAAAGCTGAAGATTAGTCCTACTGTCCGTACGGACACTTCTACAACACATAATTGAACGGCGATTCCGGGGGCGATTCATATCTTTGCTTGACACGGCCTTTTCTCCTTTTGTCGCCTAGCAACCCGACTATAGAAACCAATGCTCTCAAAATTGCGAAGGAGTCTATTTCTATATCGGAAGGTCATTCATTAACGTGTTTCTTCATGTAAAATGATACTACTACTATTAATTTTTGAGTTTTTGTGTTGGTGGTAATACGATGCAATTTCAACAAATGAATAACATTTTGCAGGTTTTAAATGGCCTTAAAAAGCATTTCTTTTGATTTTAGGCCTGCCAAGAGACTGGCTGGGTAATAGGGAGTTTGGTTAAACGTTGCAGGGATAGATAAAGGGTGAGTACGAATAGGAGAGTTATAAGAAAGAAAATGATCAGGTCACGTAGAGTTAAACTACAGTGAGCAAGAGGTATATGACAAGGGTGAAAGGCAAAAAATTGGAAGGGATTGCCTTTTCTCCCTTAGGTCATTTTCAGTGAAAGGGGTCAGTTCAGGGTTGTAATTTCAGGGTGGTAATGATTGGTGGTATATCTAAAGATATACCATACATGTGTGGATATTATTTAAGACGAAGTTTTAGGCAACTTCTTTATTTGAAATGATAGGAAGGTGTAACCTACATTAAATTACTTGGGGATTCCTTCTAAACACAATTTGCGCCCAATTGGGTGTTTTTTCTATTTTCTTTATTTGAAATGACAGGAGCGTTTTACGTACATTAAATTAAAGCTCGTAACTTAGGGATGCAGTTTTTACATATTTTGCGCCCAATTGGGCGCCTTTTCTATTTTCTTTATTTGAAATGACTGGAAGGTGTAACCTACGTTAAATTAAAGCTTATAACTTGGGGATTCAGTTTTAACACATTTTTCGCCCAATTAGGCGTTTTTTCTATTTTCTTTATTTGAAAAGACAGGAGCGTTTTACGTACATTAAATTAAAGCTTTTAACTTAGGGATGCATTTTTACATATTTTACGCCCGATTAGGCGCCTTTTCTATTTTCTTTATTTGAAATGACAGGAAAGTGTAACCTATGTTAAATTAAAGCTATTAACTGGGTGAATTCAGTTTTAACACATTTTTCGCCCAATTAGGCGTTTTCGTTTTTTCTATTTTCTTTATTTGAAAGGACAGGAGCGTTTTACGTACATTAAATTAAAGATAGTAACCTAAGGGATCAGTTTAGTTTTTACATATTTTGCGCCCAATTGGGCGCCTTTTCTATTTTCTATTTGCAAATGAAAGGAAGGTGTACCGACTGTAATTAAAGCTTATTAACTTGGGAATTCAGTTTTAACACATTTTGCGCCAAATTGGGCGTTGTTATGTTTCGTTATTTGAAATGACAGGAGAGTTTTACGTACATCAAATTAAAGCTTTTAACTTAGGGATGCATTTTTACATATTTTACGCCCGATTAGGCGCCTTTTCTATTTTCTTTATTTGAAATGACAGGAAAGTGTAACCTATATGTTAAATTAAAGCTTACAACTATGTGAGGTCAAAGGTCACATACCAAGGTCAAAGGTCAACGGGAGATCAAGTTGCAATCTTATACTAGTACTCATGTATCAAACATCTACTTTAAACTTTAAATCCGTTATATTTCTTTTTATAGCCTACATGTTTCTGTAATTAAAGTGAACTTCACACTAGGAAACCATCCTACTTACTTCCTCTTAAATGCTTCTTTAATGTTGCTCTTATTTCTTGTAAAATTATGCCTGGCGACCCGACACAGTTTTTTAAATACTTGTTTGTCAAGTTCTCAGATGGAAAACAATACTCATTGAGGATCTCTCAGACAGGACTTAATCCTTCATTACGGCGGTCCGGTACGTACGTATATGTCCTGTTTTTCTAAAATTGAGAAAAAAAGTTGGCGTCAAGTTGAAACCAGCGTTTGAATTCTCAAGACTTGGAATAATACCGAAAGCATTGTGGGAACAAGGGATGCGCCGCTTAGCGATTGCGTGTTCACTTTCGTCTTTTTGCCAGCCCCGAAGTACCACCCGCCAAAACGCTCAATTCGTCGGCTAGGTTCTATAGGTTTCAGACCCAATTACGCTACTATTCAAAATGTAAAACATAGTAACGGACCCTCGTGCAAAAATCTCCATAAACCCCCTTCGTTTTATTCCGAGATATTGCGATTTTTATTTTCATTTGCATAACGTTAATCTCTCCTCTCCGCGCAGTACTAAGATAATATCTTTCGCAGTCTGTGACCACGGACAACACACTTTCCGGACCACCGTATCCTTCACTTTTCAGCTATTTCTGCAAATTTCAAATTTATTGACTTCCTTCGCGATCACTGATAGGGTTTTAAAACCTGCTTTTCAATTTTGACTTGACAGATATAAGCTGATATACATGGACACACACGCACAAAAAACTTTCAACAAGGTTATGAAACCATGAAATTCTTTAATCAAGACAGAAGGAAAATGTTATATATGGTCTCCCCTTTATGTACGTGGGTGGTGAGTCCTGCAATTCTGTTTTTTACAATATTCCGTACGTGGCACATTTCATGATACGCTTTCACCTCACATCATTCACCATGTACATTTATATGCCCATATGCACCTGATCCCTTATAGGCCATGATATGTTCGTGATTTAACGATCTTTTCGTTCTCCAGCGCTGGGATCACTTACGTCCTTCACTAAGAATTTAAATAATTATTAAACCAGGAAAGCCGTAATCCCCAATGAAAGAAGTGTCAACATATTTAGAAAAATGAATAAAATGTCAACTCAATTTACTCCCAGAAATGTCCGTGACCAATATACAACGTAAGCTTCAAGCCAACATAGAGCTTGATATTCAACAATCAACCTAAAAATACTTAAAATCGCTTCTCACAGGGTATGCAGGTCCATTGTGACTCTGCCCTACACTATTGAAAATATTTTAAGCTCTGCAGATGTTATGCCTTCGCCTTCGAAAACCCATAATTTAGCCGTATTGAGCTCTAGTATCTCTTCATAACTTAAAGAGGGCAACATACACTCACCTCGCTCATGATTTTTAAAAATGTAGGAGGGGAGTCGCTGAATACCCATTGCCTTTTTGGTAAATTGAATCAAATAGGGTTGTTAAAAAAAGACAATAAACTTCGGATCTAGGTATGCACACATTAGGGTCAGTCCTTTCCATGGCTTTTTCTCTTTCATGAAATTTGGTCCCGTTACATGTTCTTTCTTCTTTTTTTTTCGGAAAAAAATTATTAATTTACATTGATTAATGGATCCAAAGTTAACAATTGCAACACCAACCGTCGACGACTCTCAAGATTTCTTTTATCGGGAACGAGGAAAGGAACTTTGCATTGCCAATGGCGGCAAGGACCATCCCATTCTAATCTATTCACCGCGTAACACAATAACAATAGACCAGATGTAAAAGAAAAATGTGAAGTGTTTCCCCGGGCCGATTAGTGAAATATTCATTCGCAAACGTCCATTGTTCGCTTGAGCAAGTTGAGGTTCAGGATTATGCGTATATCCATTGTCACTGATATTCTGGAAATAAAATATTGGTTACCTTTTAATTCATTTTTCTAAATTAAGGACAAAATGCCACTCTTTTCATGTGGGGACACCGCTTTTCGTGGTTAGGATCCTAGTTTTTTAATTTTAGTGAAGGAAATTAGTAATCCCTCAGCGCTGGAGCACGAAAATTATAAATCCAAGGCAAAATTGTATTATGGAACCCTGGCCTTTAGCTTACAAGTATTACGGCTAATCTCTAAATGCACGAGCGAATGTCAATATTATTCTATATACCTGTATGTCCCGGCTGTATGTATTCCCTGTAGTCTTCCTGTGTTCGACTTTCCCAAAGACATTCGGCCGAATCTTCTACAGTTGTTGTCACCTTTGACATCTTCCCGTCATGCAACTTCGGGGTTATTTCGTTGAGTGGAAGTGTATATGTACATTGACGTAAATGATGACAAAACAGCCTATCGCTAGTGTTTTGAACCAATCCATAATGCAATGCAGTGTGCCGATACTGTCGTGCACTCAGTGCTTAGGGGTTTAAGTGTTATGTAGTTTCGGGTTGGCGCACAACATTTCATGATAGCTCATGACTAACCCGGTATCATAATCAACCCTGCCCTTAGTACTACCAGAGCTTTTGGGATTAAACTGCTGTAAACGTCGTTTTTTACGGTGCATGTGGTGTTAGAATATTTTTGTGGGATCACATGAATATATTGAGGTGAAAATTACTCAAAACACTGGTGCATTATGAGATCGACGCAATACAAACTCTGATCTAACCATTACAATTGTTGGGTCGGATCGCGAATTGGGCGATTTTCATGAAAAACGGGTCATCAGATATTTTGTGTCTTTGGTTAAAAACTTTTTAAACAATGCTTTATTGGAACAGAACGGTAAATATTTAAATTGGATAGGAGCCGTTGAGCGCATTTGGGCACATGTAGTTGCCATGCTTTCCGTGTCTTTTGTTCTTGAGCTTGGCCTGCAAACATAAAAAATTGGAGAAAATGGTTCGGAAACACAACATAAAATTATTTTTTTTTAAATGAAAAAATACTTAGCAGCTGATTCTTCCGAATATCAATGTTTCTTTGCCAAAACATGTGTAGAAATTATGTAATGTTTTTACTTTATCTCCAATTTATGTTTATATTTTTGAAATACAAACATCACTGTATGTGAAAAACTTGTTTGATTTTTGATTTTTTTTTTTTTATAACGGTTATCTTCACAACGCATCGTTGCTAAGTTTACCATCGATAAAAGCCTATACTTCACGCCTATATAACACCAAATCAACAAATTATTTCAAGAAAAAACAAATAAATGTAAAGTATGTTTGAGGCTATGATTGTAAAAAGTGGGAATATTTTTGGGACCGCCACTTTCAGTAGTTTGGATGAATTTCTTCGTCTCTTTTTCAATCTTATAAGACTATGCTTTAAAAAAAAAAAAAAATTATATACTGCGGTCCGCACATCAAAGCGAGAAATCCGTTTCAAGAAAATTTATAATGCAAAGTTTGTTTTTTTAAAGATGTGATTGTTAAAAATATGCAAAAAATCTCGCATTTTCCATTTGATCATATCGATTGCGTTTACTCGAGATGGCGACTGACAAGTATAAAGCGCTTGATGAAGACGTACAATCCCTGGAGTACTTTTTAGGGAAATTCACCGGTTAGTGTGACAATTCGCCCTTCCCTCATGCTTCCGGTGCTATAGAGCAACGTGACCTTTGACATGCATGCCTTAATGCTACATTCAACGAATGTTGTGAAAGATAATGGTTTTGTTTTCATTTCATTTATACGCACAAGCCATGACAAGACAATTTTGAATTTAGGGCTCAGGTACCAATCACGCAATGAAGCAAACAAGCTCTCTGTTTCTTTATTCGCACATTCTATTCAATTTATTAGACTAGAAATAAGTAACTAACGGCGAAGAGTAGAGCACGAAACGCGTATTACAAACGTTCTTGGCCACGGCACTGCATAGCCCATGCCTCAACCCCTGGCCCAGCCCGCGCCCGGACTTCCGCGGAACAAACAATGGAAGAACTTAACAAGCTTGAGCATCTTTTCTCCTGTGTCCCTAAGGTCTGCACAGAACTTGACAACCATCTTGGATTAAATGATCGGATCTTGGTAAGGTGAATTTTAGGCTATGCTAGTAAAGCCAAAAAGGAACTTCTTACCCCGTGATGAAAACGGCTTTTATTTTTGGGCTTACTCGCATCACGGTAGAAGCATTTCCAGTAGCAATACCTGTACAGTTGCTGAGTGAAAAATATAGGCTCCAGCAAAAAGGGTTCGCTAATTTCGCGCTTTCCGCCGTTTTTTCGTGGCTAATCAAAAATTGTTTAAATATAAATCCTCCGCTCGTAAAACAAGCCACACACACTTACCTCAAAGGTCTTTTATCATAATAGATGCATAAAAATTATAATGATTAATTCTGATACAAAATTCAGGGAAATCCTTCCACATATAATTCTATAGTTCCACACAGTGACGACAACGCAATACTAGCGCCATTACTGCAACATGGGAAAGCAACTTGTAGATGTATATTTTGTTTTATTTCTAAGCCTTTTTTGGTCCAATCACTGTTGATGAATTTGTATTATAAGGCCGTTTAGCAACACTTGGGTTGAGTTAATTTTATATCTGAGTTGTATTGTGAATCCAGTAAATTTGCTGCTACAACGTTTTAGTACACTCTTCTGCCAACCTAAAATAGAGCGATCCATAACGAAAAAACTTCATTTTCCTTAAAAATGCATCTGATTTGCTCGTATATTTAGGGTTGCATTGCGAACTAGGCTATGGCTATGTCTGACTTAGTTTAAAGGTGCATTTTCTTGATTCAGTACCTTATCGGTTTTATTCATTGATCACTAATTAACAAAACCCCTTGAGGAAAGCTTATTCACAATTTTGAGCTGATCCCGATCTGCGGTTTTGTGTTCTGAGCATTGCTCATTTCCCCCGGTCCATAGGCAACTGTGCTGTAATTTCTGTCCGTTTCCGGACATAAAATACAAAATTTGCGAATTTCTTACAGATCGACCAAATTTGCCGTAAAGATTGGGCAACACTGGATACTAAATGTTACGGTTCAGATGATATAAAATCTCAACATTTTTAGGTAGTCGGGGACGAGGCCTGTGGATCACGAAATGCCCCTTTAATGGCCATGTGTCGTGAGTTGGGATACCATTTTGGGTGGGTTTTTGTGACATTTTCCTTCAAATTTTTGGAATAGTCTTTGGATTTACATATGAAGCTGTCCTCTGTTTCGCCTTTTTGTTGGTTGCATTGTAAAGCCTATGGCCCTGTGTCTCAAGGGGGAGATCGTAGGTGGGACTGGTGGTGTGGGACATTTTTTTTTTTTTTTAAAAATGTGAAATGTTTTTATTATTTGATATGAAGATGAATACCAACATCCTTTATTTTTGATATCAAGCTTAAAGCCTATTCTTTCTCTCTTCTTTCACTGACACCAAAACCCACCTCTCTCCAATATTTTTCTAATTAATGTAATTGACTAATTATCTAACAATCATGCAGGGTGGCGTATTATGGGGACAAAAGACTATGGGACACGGTGCCAATAGAAACGTCCTATGGGAAAACTCTCGTTTGCTGAGCAAAATTATGAAAAACATTTTTAATTTTATTTGATGTAGCATGGATATCTTTTTATGTACACTTAATCTGACATTGCAGCATGTAAAAACTGCAAACATTAATGACCTACTTTGCCATTAATTAGACTTAATAGCAAAATAACGAGCTGCAAGATGTTTTCCCCATAGACCTCTGTGTTAAAAGCATACCTAATATTTAGTAAACCGAGATCCGTCCTGCTAAGCATGACGTGACTGGCCTTATCATTTTATCAACCTGACCTATTTTACTGCCCTTCAAGTCATGCAAAAATGAACTCGGGACCGATGCAGAAACAATTTTGCTGTCAAACTTAACTGATTCTCTAAATGAGTCATGTTTAGCAAAGTTACTTAATTTTGGGGTGTGTTGTAAGACATCGTTAGACAACCCTTAAATGTTTAAGTAGTTTTCAGGAAGAAATATAAACATAAAAGAGCATATTTGATGAACTTTTCAGAGGACGATAATTTCAATTCACAGACTAAGTCCCAAACCAGAACTCCAAGTGACATGAGACAGGTAAAGGTCATACATGTTGCGACCCCACTTTTGTAAACCTTTTTAAAAACCCCATGATATACGTCCAGTCGCAGTTTACGGTCGCAGCTAGCGAATTCTGCTCATGTGCATGCGTAACACTTGATCTTGGGTCTGTCAAAGTCGCGCGGTTTTGCGCATGCTAATCGCTTACAGCGACTGGAAGAAGTATGTTACCGGCTTCAGGCGAAAGACAGTGAACAATACCATACACGTTTTGTAGTGCTCGCGCCAAACCGGACGCGGTCCTAAGTTATGCAGTATGACGTTTTGACATAGCGTGAATAATAATGCGCCACGTACGACAGCGATCATGAGCTCTCACTTCCTATAGTATGCCTCTCTAATCTCTGTTCGACGGACTTTATACCGATTTATTTGGGTCTTAAATTTCAGCTGACCTCTGTGCGACCTACCGGATTGCTGTTTTTTCTTGCGCCATCATAATAAAATCCAGGTGTGTGTTGGAGGAGAAAGTGGAACGTGAAATTTAAGAAACATTTTTTTTAACTAATCTCGGATCGGTAAAACAAATGTTTGCTGTACGATGACGGCATTTCTCAAGATCTGTAAGTATCATTGACAGCCAAAAGAAATTCTGTGAAAGTCACCAAGCACTGTGTATTGAGTGCTCGTACCATGAAGACATAGGTTATTTCTTATTTGTCCGGAGGTCCGAAAAGGAGTCTCGTCACTGAGGTCCCGGCAATAAAATGTGTATGTAAAAGCCCTATAGTTAACGATTATTCGGAACTGACCGGGATCTAAATTGCCAAAATCATCAAAACAAAGATTCAAATGTATGGCATCAAGTTTACATGTCCAGTACACAGTTTAAAGCGAAGAAATGAAACTAATTAACAGGAGTAATAAAATTGCATTAATTAGCGTTTTGATAACGAAGGTTCTTTAAGTCCCCCTGTACACACTAAGGAATCCACACACCTATGAAAGTATATATTTTCGGAAAGCTCTTTGAGTGTTCTTTTCGACTGTACAGAATATGCTCATTCAATCCGATGTTGAATTAACAAAATTGCATGGTCTAGGCAGATGCAGAACCTCCAATAAAATATATATCCCACATAAATTATTCATTTCGATCACCCCGTATGACGACACCCCCCAAGTGACGTCATACCACAATCCTCTTCCTCTTTTCGTATTGGGTTCGACAAGATCCGGTAAAGTTAAGTATTTAGCTCCCGTAATGTCGAATTTTGGTTCAGATTTAGCTACTAGTGTAGTCAACCTGTGTAAATTGTTAAATGCATTTATTAAGTCCCTGGGGCTGTAGTTTTGTCATATTTCGTTTGCGAAGTCGGTATTCAGGGACTTATACCTTGACTTGCGCGGTTTGGCAAATACACACCAGCATATTCACACCCAAGACTGACTAGCGTAGGGGATTGGCACTGCCGCCCCGTTCATATCGATAGTCTTAGTTCCCAATACGATCTTATATGTGTTAGGTATATTTATATATATTTTTAACGTGTAATATGTTTGATTACCAATGTTGTGAGAATTGTAATTTAGAAATGGGACCGACACGCCTTTGGTTTCGATCAAGATGGCGTCCGGTGTGTTTACATTTTTATAATTGAGCACGACTACTCAACACAATGAGCGGACACTGTGGGTTTACTACCTAGTTTCCTTACTGCCAGGGTTGGCCGGTAAAAAACCAGGCGGTTTAAAACGCAGGTTAAAACCTGGTTTAAACCGCCGTTTAAACGGGGTAAAACGGTTAAAACCGCAAGGGTTTATGCCACCTATTTGGCAAAAACTGGCAAAAAACCTCAATTTGTTGCAAAAAATGTTGTGAAATATTAAAAGATTGTAATTGTTGATTTTGCAAACGTATATAGGC
>JAMKCH010038796.1:0-20797 GCA_023653785.1 Ophioderma brevispina | reverse complement strand
TATTTCCGCCCGTAAGTATCTACGGTTGATCATTGTAGCAAAATGGATGCTGCAGTTGTGACTTCTCTCTTTCATTGCAGCTGGGTGTAAAAATATCTGAATATTTCCAAGATAGTTGGGGAGGGGGAGCATCAAAATTGCAGCTCAGACGAAATGTTGGGGAAGTCGGATCTTTCAACTTTGTTTTACCAAATTTTATGGACTTGGGAAATCACAATTTTGGGTCAAAATAAGGTTGTATAGCTGAAGAATCGGAAAACTGAGTTTTGTGGCAAAGTAGGGGCGTAAGAACAGAAGCTACTAGAATGTGGGGATAAAGAACTGCAGAGTGGTGGGAGAGCTGGGTCTTGAGCCTCTCACATACCCCCCCCCCCCCCCCCCCCCCGATTAAAATCCTTAAATTCAGAATCGGTTAGAGAGTGTACATAACACTCAAATTCAAGTAAATAAATATAGTAATAAAATGGGGTTTTTCCAGTGGAATAGATTGTAATAGAAATACGCTACCTGTACCCAATGAAAATCTACCGGGAGTATTGAATTCAATTGTATTTTATGGTGAAAAATAGTGGACTAAATGATCATTTCTTTCCTCGGCTTTTTTACAGTTGTAATCCAGGTTCTCTTAGAGGAGTCGAAACAGATGCATTGCCATTGGCATCAAAACGAGCGAAAGACTCCATACTCTTCAACAGCGATTTGTAAGTCAAGCCCTAGCGACGAAGACCGCAAATTTGCCAACAATGGCCCCAACCAAGGATACGGCGAATGCCAGCTGTCAGCAAAAATTCCCTCCATGAATTTGAGCAATAGAAGACCATAATGATCAACTTTCTCAGAAAATCTGCGGATTAGATGATGGTCCACGAAGAAGAAACTTATGTGGACGGATCATTCAAGGAATGGATCAAGAAAAGGTTTTTAGGGAATGAGTGATGTGGCGATGGGTCGGGGATTTGATGAAGGCATCTTGCAGTTGGATATAGATGGAAGTGGATGATGGATGATGAGGAGGTTTGAGAGAACAAGGTGTTCTCCTTGATGAATCATCTGAAGGTGATGAGGATTTCCAGGAAAATGCGTCAACTTCCAAAAGATCAATTTCGATCTTGTATTGAAAATTTAATATGGAACCCTCACCAAAGGGCCGCCCAGTAATGTGGAAGATGATCTTGAAGATGATTATTGGTAATAATTGTTGAAGATTGATATAAAAGATGATGAGGAATTATGAGATAATTTGAAGATGATAATAATGAAGATAGGATGAGGATTCATAGATGCACTTAAAAAGATTCGGTTTGATGATATTGCAAGAATGAGTTGTGGCTGAAGGAAACATGTCTGCTGGAGACAGGTGACGAAAGGAAAACTCTTATTCAAGGAATCTGTGAAAAATGCCCTTTCAGAACGAATGACCTTCATAATGGTGTGATGCAAACCACTATTAACCATGGTAATGAAATGAGCACCAAGATATGATATGCAATCAAGAACTTCCCAAAATCAGTAAGAGATGAGAAGTCTGGAAGAAGGCTCTGAGTTCTTCAGTAGATGGTTCACCTGAACTTGGCAACACCGTTGTGAGAAAGGTCATCTGAAGCCTCCATTTGGCAGCGCTTCTAAAGTCGGAAAGCTTGTTGATGAGCCTGCAATGGAGAGTGATGGAAACAGCGTAAGCTGGGCAGTTTGTGCCCAATGCTTGTACAAAGAACTCGTCTTCACCTCCGGGTCAAAGAGGATCCAACATAAAAGGCTTCAGAAGGTCTAGTACAGATTTACCTGTTGGATAAACAAAATAATAAGTCCTCAAAGAACAGAAGGGCAAACCGTCCCTCGAGAATACCCCAAGGAGATCAAAATCAAATTCACTCTGCATGTGAAAGCTCAAGTGTCATCACCGCATGGTTCTGTGAAATCTAATTCTCAGTATTCAGATAAGTCGTCCAGAGAACGCTTAGTGAGAGCACCTAGCAGCTATTAATGATGCATGATACAAGTCCAAGTGAACAACTCTGTTATTAGTACCTTAATAACGAAGAGTCCTCAAAATCACCAACGGCCCGATGGAGTGCCACCTCTGATTTTGGGAATTCAATTAACTCCAATGTCAGTTTTCTTCCACTAGATACGAAAGCTCCCGCTCGCTGCGTGAATAAAATTGCCGATCAGCTTCAAGAAAATTACGATACCTGTTGGCTAATTATGCGGCGCGGAGACCTATTGACCAATTGCGTGTTGGGGCAAAGGTCACTTGGTTGGGGATGAACTTTCCATCTCAGGCATTTCAGGGTAGTTACACGGTCCTGCCAACAACCCCATGATCCAGTTTGGACACCACAGAAAGCAACTATGCAACAGCAACAAGTTTTATTTACCACAGTGAGTATATACAAATTTTCTTATCGCGGAATATTTTAAAGTTGGTGACCAGATCATGGTCCAACTTTTCTCCTCCTGAAGTATATGCGCAATTCAGACTGGTCCGCCCAATATGGTGGTTTTGTTTCACTTTGCCTTTTTTTTTTTCAGGTATCTAATGTTTTTTCTAGTACTTCCACTTATTCTATGTCAATAAATGTGGTTTTATCTTTTGCCTGTTATTTTCTTCTTAAAATAAAAGGAATCCCAGGTTTTTGGATTTCTAATAACAAAGTTTGGCACAAGTACCGATGGGTCACGGTTGTGCCGCGGTTGAGGAGCCGGCGGTTGGGCGCCATAAGTTACACACAAAATAGTGTGAAAAGGCAAACTTTGGAGCTTCATAACTTCAAAAGTATAAGACTAAGAGCTCAAATTTCAAACACATAAAGATAAGTGTATACTTTATTCATTTAGACACAATTTGTTTGTACACAAATATTAAATGATTAATTAATATGTTTAATTAGGTGTAGTTATTTTCAACATACTAACGTTTACCACATAAATATAGGATGCCCCATTTTGCGTTTCAGGTTCAACATTCCCTGCTAAAGAACTAAATTGCACAAAAATAAAGATGAATGTACATTTGTACACCAGTTTTTTGAAATAAATTTCAAGTAATTAATTATTTATATGCTAAGTAGTAGGTCTGCAACAAAATAATTAAATTCTGTCATGGTCAAAGTGGAGATTCCACCAGACACCCCACGTCAGTATCAGCTTTGGGAAATTTTTTGTCTTGTTACTTCATCATGTATGCATACATGAGTGTACCATAACTCATTAAATTAATTTGTAAGTTGTGACTTAATTTAATTACATATTGGTTATTACCATTAAACTGAAGAAAACAGATCTATGGAACATACAATAAAAAATAAAAATATTAGCAACGATAAATAAATTCTACAACTACTTCCAAACTATGTTCCCGTTTAAATTGAGGCGATTATTTTCGTTTCATGTCACATCTGATGGTATGGTTTGGCCTGCGCAAGAAAAGTTGTCATGCTTAGGCCACACTTATGCTGGCAGGACCAAATGACTTCATAGGTTTTATTATATTTTACTGAAGTCAAACAGAAAAGGTTGTTTATACAAACGATCCGCTTGTGATTCCGATTTGTTAATTCCAGTTGGTTTGTGTGATCTATGTCCCGGTATTGACTTGGCATTGAAAATGAGACCTTTGTCCTTAAGTTGAGGCCCATGAAGATATCATGTGTTCTATACTTCATTTACTTTAAAACTGGACAGTTGTTGAGCAAATGTGGTGTCAGTATAAATGTTAAATCACCCTGAACACCGTGGTGAAAACCCTAACAAGTTTGTAAAAATGACCGCATATTAATAGACACACCCTGTACTAAGTACAAAAGAGAACTTTTCAGCCCACCCTATATACAACATATTTTTTAAAACATTGTGTACAATAAGTAATTTCCCCATTTCCTTTATTTTAAAAACATTAAACTGCTGACATTTCTTAAATCCCTAGTGTCAAATTTTGGGTATACCTGATTTTATTCTATTTTAATGTGCCGGAATAACCACATTACAACTTTGAACCACCCTTATACTGCAAACTTGGTATAATTTCATTAAAAAATAAAGAAATGTGTTGAAAATACAAGTTTGTATTAAAACTAATTTAGAAAGTGTATAATGTAAAGAAAACACTTCCACAAGTTTCATGCTCAACTTCATAGTTTTTTACATTTTAAAGTACTTTTTGATCACCCTGTTTTTCTTGCCCCTCACAGACAACAGGCACCCCCTTAATTTTTTTATTGATACCATACTTAGTATCATTTCAAATTCATAAGTGGTTTGGCTGCCCTCATTTTATTTTAACAAATTCAGGGTCTTCTTATGGTGCAAAAAATGAACATTTTCTTCATGTTTACACCCTATATAATTTTGACCCACCCTGTATAATTACGCGTATTTTATTAGAATTGAATCCTTGGATTATAATCTTTCCACATATATAATTTTGGTGGTCTCAAGTGTACACCTTAAAAGTTACAATCTGTTGAATGAAAATTGGCGTTGTTTTTTCAAATTGTGGTGTGAAACAAAAAAGGGAACAGTTTCTGACTTGCGACCATATCACCAAAACATCTGATTACAAATTCTGAGTTAAATCACAACGATGTGTGAAGAGAAGGAGCAAAAAATGTGTACCAAATTAGCCCAGAGCAGAGGATATAGGGGTTAGTAGTGTGATCAACAGATTGGGGACGTTTTTGTACTTAACATCAAAATGCATTGAAACTTTTCCCATACTTTAACTTTACTGGATAATGACAAAAAAATATGAACTTCTTTGATACCAAAGTTACAATCATAATGGGGGGTAAAGTGTGGGAGGGTTGTTGATCAGGTACACCCACCTTTTAATAGAGTGGACCCTATAGAGGCTGTCATTGGCCTCAATGAAGTCAAAATTGGACTAAGTCCATGTATAATTCACCACCTGTTAGAGATCTAGGTACGTATTGACAGTGGAGTTAAACCCGTCGAGAGTCATTGAAAAGCAATCAAGTGTTCCATTGTTGGTAATTGGCACGTCGACATCAAAGAACTATTTATTTTACCGGCATGATTTCTATTGCACCTCGACCACTTTCCCGTCAGAACACCCATTGAATTTCTATTGCCTTTCGGCCGCTTTCCCCTAAGGAGATCGCCAAAACTAATTGCTTCTCCATTGCCTTTGAGACGTCCACTCACCATAACACGAAGTTACGGTGGCCTTCTTGTATCCCACCATGCAAACCTGTCTCAAAGTCTTGCGGGGTTTTTTTTTGCTGACGTGCACTAGATTTAGCAGGTGTGTCAAGGTCAATTTGCAAACCTAGACATAGAGCATACATTCCAGTTGCCTTCTATTGGACTCGGCCATTTTAGGAGGAGAGTCAGGTGACGCGCGGGTTAGGGTAAACTTTTAAATATAACTTTGTTGTTTCGGTAAATACATTTCATCATTGAATGAAGAAGTGTACGTACAATAGCTGCCATTGTCAGAAATTCCATCAAACATACTATTTTAATTTTCAGCACTCAGAGATCTGGGGTGGTGATGGCGTCAACCTACACCAGTGACCGCTAACCGCACACTCCAATCGTACTCAATGCCACGACTACAGCAGAAGTGGACACAGGAGGGCGATTTGGGGAAGAAGAAGATGATAGTCTGAGTTTTCCAGCCGAAGCCAGCTCAGGAGGAAGGCAATGGCAATGATGTTCCAGGCTAAGGAGCTTCATGACAGTGCAACACAGCTTGCTGATTTCTGATCACGTACATAAAGGCGCTATCAGTGATTTGCTAATCGGAATCTAAAAAATTCACCAAAAATCAGATTGTTGCATGATCGTAACAAGTACAGGTACGCTAACATATCCTGAAAGTAAATAAGACCAGAAGTAATCTAATAAGGACAAACATCGGATATTTTAGCATTACTGTCCATACTGACACTTCCTACAAACGTATTGCATGGAGATTCATATCTTTGACACGCCACTCCATTTCTGTCAGTCTTCAGTTGAAAAAGTTACTTATGAGACCTGAGACTTAATATTAATTTACTGCAGATTAATATTTCATTTCAACTCAAATAGTTTTAAGCATTATCATTAAGCCAATACATTACCATAATGATACAATCTATTTAATGTTAGTATTGGAATAAATAGAACATATTTAAGAGGGGAAAAATATATACAGAATGTTGAAATGGCATGAGATCAAATGCGGGAGAGGCCATAATAAGTCGGATGGACTTTGAGCATACCCACCTAAAATATACAGATATGATTTAATAATTTAACTACTGGACAAGGACATGCCAAGACAAGTCAGGACAGGACGATACAGGACGAGCGACATTGACAATTATTGTTTTAACAAGAATTCAGGCGGCAAAAGAACAGGGTGAGCGTGGCGAACCAGTAAAGACACGATAAAGGAGAGAAGGATAATAAAAAGTATTGACAATATTGAGTGGTCCAACGATAAAATGAGGGAAAAATACTGATGACATGTTTTATTGACTGATATATCAAAAAAGTTCAAATTATATTTAGTTAGGAATTAACTCTTGTTTAGATTAAATTTAAAAGAATTAATGGTTTTAGAGTTATGATATGTTTACTAAGGGTGTTCCATACTGTTGATTCATATATTTTGACTCTTTCGGATGAATCAATAGATAGTTCTTTTAATTAAGACCTATAATAGATTTGTATTGGATTATTTTAACATGCCAATGGCTCATATTTTTAACCATAATTTAGCAGTATCTGGATATCGCCCCTCCATGAAAATGCAATAAGCATAAGGAGCTCTTTAGAAATCATGTAATGTTAGTATCAAAGAGCTGCCTTATTCTTTACATCCATTTTTATGTTCTAATCCAGAATATGACCATTTAATTTAGTATGAACGACTAACTCCATGTACCTTCCTCGAGTCAGCACGTTCAAAAACATGTTTTGCGTGTATATTTTCACCACGTAACCTTATACACGCGCGTGCGTATGTCAGCGATTTGAATCAATGGCTTCGCGCATGAGGTAATGCATGCCGGACTATTGCATTTCACAGCTCGAGGGAAGAGAAGCATATAATGAGGGATACCTAGGATTAGAAGTGTTATATTGTTCAGGAAGGTCAATGAATTCATACGTTTGTTATCAAGTTATGAATAAATTTGCTAATAAAATGGGAACAAGAAAACAACTTCGAAGAATCAACAATTGTTATACAGTTTTGGATTAACATATAAGAAATTAGAGTGATGGGTCCCCGGCCAACTTTTGTTGGCGAAGGGGGACTATAGAAATGCTAGCCGTCCGTGTGTGTGTGTGTGCGTCACTCACGATATCTTTGGAACTCAGCAAGGTGGAAAGTCCATCTCGCAACATAAGATGTCTCTCAAGTAGGCGGTGGGGGGGATACAAGTGGTATGTGGCATGGTAAAAGGTCAAATGTGGTCAAAAATAGGGTCAAATATGGGCAAAATAATTAGAGGCTAATAGCTATAATAAAACCTTGTCAACACGATATCTTTTGATTGGAGGCAAGTATGGGTGTCATCTTCGCACCATGAGTGTCATCAAGTAGCTGCGGATGGTAGTTGGGAGGAGGGTCCTGCTGGCATTGTCAAAGGTTTCAAATGGGGTCAAAAATAGCAGGCAAAAAATGGATGTAGTAAATTGCTATAATCCTTATCTGTTGTGGTAGGATGATGACAATTGGTGGGTGTGGGTCAAAAAACATTCAGTGCCGAAATTTTGGAGGTCATTCAAGGTCATCCGAGGGTATCCAAGTCAAATCCTTAGAAATGGGTAGGAGGAGAAATTGGTGAGGTGCTGGTCAACCCTTCAGTTGCCGGAAAATTTTGAAGGGTCATTTTCAAGGTCATCCAAGGTCAAATCAGTTAAAATTGATTTTTTAGTTTTTTCAAATTAAAAATTGGTGGGTGTGGTCAACATTCAGTGCCAAAAATTTTGAAGGTCATTCAAGGTCATTCGAGGTCATCCAATGGTCAAAATCACCGTAAACATGTGGAGGAGGATGAAAATTGGTGGGTGTCTTTTGGTCAACATTCAGTACAAAAATTTTGAGGTATTTCAAGGTAATCTGAGGTCATTCCAAGGTCAAATCATGAAACATGTGGTATGGAGGAGAAAATTGGTGGGTGGGTGATAAACATTCAGTACCGAAAATTTTGAAGGTCATTTCAAGGTCATCCGAGGTCATCCAAGGTCAATCACTTAACATGTTGGTATTAGGATGAAAATTGGTGGGTGTTGATCAACATTCAGTACCAAAAATTGTGAGGTCATTTCAGGTAATCCGAGGTCATTCAAGGTCAAAATCATTAAATGACGGTAGGAGGATGAAATTTGGTGGGTGTGATCAACATTCGTACCAAAAATTTTGATGGTTCATGTCCAGATTCATCCAAGGTAATCCAAGGTCATCCAAGGTCAAATTTCACTTAAAAGTGTGTGTGAATTGGTGGATGCGATCAACATTTCCGTGCCAAAACTTTTGAGGTCATGTGAAGGTCATGAGGGGGTCATCCAAGGTCAAATCACTAAATATGGGGTAGGAGGATGAAACTTGGTGGGTGTGGTTCAACCTTCATTGCCGAAATTTTTTAAGGTCATTGAGGTCATGCGGGGTCTTCAAGGTCAAATCACTAAACATGTGGTAGGGTGCAAATTGTGGGTTTGGGTCAACATTCAGTACCAAAAAATGTGAAGGTCATTTCAAGGTCAGGTTGGGGAATCCAAGGTCAAAGCACCTAACATGTGGTATGAGGGTGTAAATTGGTGAGTGTTGTCATCTTCAAGTGCTAAAAAATTTGATGGTTCATTTCAAGGTCAGTGGGGTCTTTAAGGTCAAATCACTAACATGTGGTAGGGAGATGAAACTTGGTGTGTGTGTAGTCAACATTCAGTGTTGACACTGTTGGAAGGTCATGAAGGAAGGTCTGACGGCCATCACAACTCTTCCCTGAGATCTTAAAATTTGTTGCTTCTTGTTTCTTTAGCTACTGCAATGGGCGGGGGACCTTTGTGGTTCGAGACCCGCCTTGTACCATTATACTAGTTTTATCATAAATTAACGATCTGCGCAACTGAAGCCCATGTTATACCTCCAGTCGCAGCGAGCGATTTCTGCTATGTGCTGGCGTAACATTTAATCTTGGGTCAAAATCTGTTTTTGCAATTCATCCTTGGCTGGTTCACTCAGATCAACTTTTCGACTACAAAGAATCGGAATTTTCGCCGACCCTTTCGTAGCTAGAAAGCGCAAATATGTGATCATATAACACCCATTCTCCAGTAGCTCCCCACTGGCTCCCCATCACTTATCGCATTAAATTTAAACGTGTTTTTAGTTTTCCCTATTTGGCAAAGGACATGCCTTCTTATCTTTCTTCTGTCCTGGCGAGGCTTACCAACCTTCCCAATCTCTCCGTATTCAATTGCAAAAAACTCTTCAACAACCTCGGGTTGCTCTCATATCTGATGGGGAGCAATACTTTTGTTTGTTGCCCCATTCAGCCTGGAACTCCCTTCTGATCACACTTAGTAATTTATCTCCCTACTAAGTTCAAGAGCCAGTTGAAGCTCAGTTTATTCCATCAGCATTTCCCATACGCATAGGGTCTTTTTGTGCGCATTGAAATCTTCTGCTGATTTTGCGCGTTTAAGAAATGTATTGTTATTATTTAAAATCCGTATCGCACGCCAATCGCTTACTGCAACTGGAAGTATATCATGGAGTTGCACCTCCACCTTTTGTTACCATCTCGGTTTGAAAACATAAAAAGACTGCGTTGTGCACCAATGTCAATTTCCTTAAAACATTGTGTAATGTGGTTGACTCTCAAAATGTTACTTTGTAGGTGGATGCCTTTGACACCATCCTCAAGCAAACCAGTTAACGCCCCAGAGCAGAAGACGAGTATGAAACACCTCAAAGTTGCTCAGGAGAAGCTGGAAACGGACTACATGCAAGCTAAGGAGGAGTGGACAACGCATTACGCAGACGTAATAGATATTTAACAAGGGCGAGGAGATTCTTTGATCCGGAAAAAAAGCGCTGTCGAAGGACAAATATTTCAACTAGGGATGCGGCTGATCATTGCATGGCATTGTATGGTATGTAAGGGCTCAATCTAATTTACTTGGTTACAGTCTGCCTGGGGAAATTTCCTCAGTTACTTTCAGAAAGCTTGCCCCAGTTACAGCTCGTCAGGGCAACCAAATGACAACTTGTCAGTGACGAAGCGCTTACCGCTATGTTGTATGAAACGCCCCGGGGCATGACATTTTGCACATTGTGGCATGATAGATTTTGGTATTGTGTCTGCCTGTGTTGTAAGGATGTTAAAGTTACGTGCAAGTTTTGGAAATCCATTGCAAGCAAATTCGGGTCAATGATGCAATATGGTAATCTGTATATGTGATGATATCAAAGGTCACATTCCAAGGGCAAAGATCACATTCCAGGGTTAAAATTGTCATATGAGGTCAAGTTGTGAGAAGTGCTAAATGTTAAAGTTGTGTGAAAGTTTTGGAGCTACTGTCGGGACAACCCACTTGTGATCTGCGGATCACTTGTCTTGTTTGTTTGTTTTTAAAGGCATTTCGTGATCACAGCCTCGTCCCCCGATTATAAAAAAATGTGAGATTTTTATATCATCTGGATCCATTAGCCGTAGAAATCCATGTGTACACAATCTTAAGTGCAAATGTGGTCGCATCGTAAGAAATTCGCAAAATTTTGTATTATGTCCGTACACACGGACAGAAATTACAGCACAGTAGCCTTTGGGGCCGTGGGAAAGGAGCAATTGCCTTCCACACCCAAACGCAAGATCGGGGATCAGGCTCAAATTTTGAGAATAAGGTTTTCGCAAGGAATCTAGTGACCTATGAATAAAAACAGAAGGTGCGAAATCACGAAATGCACCTTAAGTTTTGTTTGTCACCTGTATGGTATAAAATGTGGCTACTGGTAGGACTTAGAATATATAGCATGGTAAGAGGAAAACTTGAAGAAATAAAAAATAAAAGGATTATGGTTTTAAAAATATTTGGACAGGTTAAGTCTTAACTCAGTGCAAGGGCCCGTTTCCCAAAGACTTACGATCGATTGTAAGTTGATTGATCAAGCGTAACTCAATCAAGCGAAAGTTTAAACTTGCAATATTTCAAACTTCGCTGATTGAGTTACGCTTGATCAATTGAACTTACAATCAATCGTAAGTCTTTGTGAAACAGGCCTAGGTGTGTTAAAGGTGTGTTCCAATCGTAGCCCAGCCCCCATTTTTAAAACTGGACTTCGATGTTTATATTGTATGAATACCCTTATTTTTCCTCATTGTCAATCTAATATTTTAAACCTTCCAAATCTGCAAGGAAAAAATAAACTTCTTTTTATTAGCCTGGCCAGGTTATGGAGCATTGGCAATGTGCTTATTATGGTTTGGTATGAAACCACAAGCAGAAATGTTTTGAAAGTCGGAAGTGAACATACTTGAATATCATTTTTTTTGTACACTGCAGAGATCATAATGCCATCGTCAAATCGGAAACCTCCTCTAGTTATGGCTTGTTTTGATATCACACCATATTAATATAATGAATTATGAGTTTTGGATTCTCAATTTCTTTTGCAGGGAAATTTTTGCGTACCAGCCAGTTGTACTTGATCCAGTGCCCACAACAACAAGGTAGCAGTGCTTCCACCTGAAGTTAATGTAAGAAACCAGAAGCCAGAAAACCATTTCGCCAACGTAATGGACTCACATTTCAAGCCCAGTTAATCATCAACATACTTGACGACTTCTGATAAATATAGATATTTTTGTGCAGTTCATTTTTTTCACTTTGTATTTTAAAAAAATAAACTCTTTTCACTTGTTTTTAAATTCACGATTGTGGGCGTCCTTAAAAAATACACCTATACACAAAAGTAAATAGGTTTGCGACTGTAATTTTTTGCAGAAGTCTTCATTAAGGTGAAATTTGTGAAAATAAATGTAGTGCAAAAATGGCAATATCCCCTGAGAAAGCTCCCTGATAACAGATAAAGCAAGGCAGCTTTAGGGATACTAATATACTTGTTTAGGATAGGCCACTGAGGATTTCAGAGTGCTGACCTCCAGAACTAATCTTGGTAACTCAAAATATGTGGGTCTTTGGATTAGATTAGAATTTAGATTAAATTTTGTGTGATTTCCAAGCTGATTTGGGTTCAAATTTAGAATTAAAAATCAGGACAATTTTTTGAAAAGGGTATTGGGAATTGAGATTGGCTGAAGATGTAGAAGTACACTTTCACAGAGAATAAGTGGGGATCCTAGACTGCAAGCTATCCCTGTAGTACAATGTAAGGCATGCGGTCCCATGGGTCCCTATACACATAAATCATATGGATAAAGAAGTACTTTACAAATTTCAGAACCCATAATACCCTTGCAAGTAATCATTCCAAAAATTCACTGAGTGCTAACATCTGCTGTACTAAAAGACCATAATAATTCCAGTTTTGTGTGTTGGGAATAAGGTCTGTAGGTGGTCACATGACCTTAACAAGGGAAAAAATTCAAAATCATGAGGTAATTGTGGGATATGTGTAAGATATGCTGTGGTTTTGTCCCCACCATTAAAAATGAGTGTATGGACCTAGGACTAAGCAGCTTAGTGACTTAAATCAAAAGCAATGTTTATGTGCATGATTGTGTATGATGTGATTGATGACGTGATGTGTGAAGAGTAACGAGGCATCCTCCGAAGTCCTTATCAATGAAGTGAGGAAGTCATGATGCCGGCAGATCATTCATTTTACAGGTTTTAAGAGGTTTATTATGTATCATTAAAGGTCTGTGGTTTGTTCAGAAACGCCACTAACGGAAGTAGTCAAAATTTTGACGTTCGGAGAAAGTTATTATTTTTATTAGTTACCATGTGAAATCTAGGCTAAGATGTTTGGTTGGACTGGTTATGAGCAAAAAAGTGCATATTTTGGTCAATCAATATTAAATATAGAGTAATTTATTATTATTTGTCTTATTTAGCCTGGGTAAATTCATTGGTGTTCAGACACTGCTTTCCTTGAGCCCGGGATCCAGGATGACTTGGGATAGCCAGTGGTTTTTACCCTACTTTACAACTGGGTTGCAATTTCAAGACCCGAAACATTTCCTCGTTTCTGCGGATTTCCGCATTTTTTTATGTTTGGTAAAAAAATCCTGGTCTTCCGCGAACGCAGCAGTAACAAAGTTTAAGTTTCGGCGGTAGGGCCCTTTTTTCCTTCCATAATAATTTTGTTCCGGTAGTAACAGAGCAAATAGAATTTCAGATACCGGCAAAAATTGCCAAAGCTGTATGAACATTTAAAGCAGTCAACCACCCACACTAATTATGTCACTTTGTCATTAGTATAACTGCTAACTTGTAAAACAAAAATATATGCTTTGGTTTTATCCCCACCATTAAGGGGTAGTGTCAACCCTAGTGCTTTTGTTTTCACACGAATTTCGGATTTTGGACCATTGTAAAAATCAACCTGTGTTCTATCGTTAACAACAAAAGTATCCACTGCCAGACAATCCTGAGCTGTATTTTTTTGCCGATTTAAAACAGTATTTGACCATTTAAAGTCACAAAAACCGCATGGTCTTAACGGCGGGAATTTAAGCAAATTTTACGCCGTCAGTCGCAAGGACCACAGCATGCGCGCGCGGTGAATTTTTTATGCGTAATGAAGCGTGCGCGTGTTTTAATGTACTTTTTTTTGCGCGAACGGCATCTTGGAAAAACACAAAAATAAGATTTGAAAATGTAAACAAAGCGGTAACTTAGACCAGATGAAAAATTTCATTTCTTATGTTGCGGGTTAGAGACAAAGGATGTTTGGATTCAATAGTGCATAAAAGGATGTATTGCATCCACTGCACAACATAGTAATTTTGGAAGTCAAAAAGATAAAGGTATTTGAGAGAGAGGAGGACAGCTTGAAATGGCGTGAAAAAGCCCTTTTTTACTAAAACACAGATTTTCTCAATGTCAATTTCGCCAAATTTGGGCAAATTTCCAGACAAGATAACTCCAAACATACCGAAGGAAAAGGTAAGGTTTAACTTTAATAAGATAGCAGTCGTCTTCTCTAGGGACGGGTTTTCTCAATTTTTCATTTTTCGATTTCTACTAAAGATATTCTCCAAGAATACTCAAAATTGGAAAAGAAAGGTAAAATCACATTTTTAGACATGTTCCCGAAGAAGAAGATCTATTTTAAGAAAATGAAAAAACCGGCCCTAGACAAATTTGTCTTGTTCAAAAAATAACATAAGAAAATCATAAAATTCAAGGGTTTTATTATGCTGTCCGAAAAATTTGGGGCAAAATCATGTTTTTTAGTATTTTCTCAAAATACGGAAAGTTTAACATTAAGCTGATGCCACCATCGGGTTCATTATCAATTTTCTTTTTAGCAAATGTATACTTTTACATGCAATAAGTCAAAATATTGGCCAAAAGTTACAAATAAGATTACGCAGAAAAAACTCAGGGTTGACCACTTGTCCTTAACAATGAGCTGTATGGACCTAGAATAAACAGCAGCTAGTGACTTAAATCAAAGCATGTTTATGGGCATGCGTGTGTGTGTAGATTGATGGCTTGATGCGTTAAGAGTAACGAGGCATCCTCTGAATTTCCTTATCAATGAAGTGAGGAAGTCAAGATGCCGGAAGATTCATTCATTTACCTGTGCGGAGTATCTGTAATGCGACAATGATTTTTACATAAGAAATTTAAATATCACGGAAATACTTCTTCTGCTAAGAGCGGTATATTGTAGGTAATATAATATGAGCCCCGTCATTTTCACCATGAAGTGGAAGAGTTCCCACTTAACCCCTCCACGTCTACACTTTTCTTACAGTATCTCTGATTGGCTCCTTACATGATATAACCTCAGGAGTAAACCAATCAAAATGACTCACAATATGTGTGTTACCCGTCAGCTTTCTTTCATGTTATGATTGGCTACATTTAAATATATACCCATATCAATAAAATATTACCAATCAAATCAGGCCAGTGTAGTGCTCATGGGTTAAGGTAGGATTACTCAGATATTATGATGAAGTTAAGCTATAAATCAAATGTATGAATCAATTCATCTCAAACTTGTTCAAGTAAAAGTCAATCTTCACTTCAAGATACCTGTGCTTTTGGAAAGCTAATATTTTTAAAACTGTCCATTTAGTCAATTGGTCCAAATGGCACAATAAGTGTTTTCAAACCAGAGCGTGACATTAAGAAATAAAAAAAGTCCTATACCTACATGTTTTTCAACAGGAGTAGATGACTTCTAAACAGAAAAAGTTATTATGTACCATTAAGGTCTGTGGCTTGTCCCAGAACTGGAAGTGGTCAAACTTTGGTGTTTGGAGAAAAGTTATTATTTTTATATTTTTACAATGCACAATCTTAGGGCTAAAAGATGTTTGGTTTGAATGTTATGAGCAAAAAAGTGCTCATTTGGTCGACCAATATTAATTTTTAGAGTAATTTATTCTTATAATTATTTGTGTTATGAGCCGGGAGTAAATCAGTGGTGTTCAGACCGGCTTTCCATTGGCATGCCAAGGGTTCCAGGTGGCTTGGGGCAGCAGGAGGTTTACATGCACTCTTATCGAAACTGGTGCCAATTTATATACAGGGCATGATTTTCCATGTATATACATGGACGTCCTCCAAGGATGGGATTTATCATAGCTCATTTGCCCAAGCCCTAAAGAACCACAGGGAGAGCGAAATTCCAGTTTTAATCAATAGTTGTTATTACAAAATCCAATCCAGCATTTAGTACTGATTAACATCCAGTGGCGTAGCCAGCTTTTTTTTCAGGGGGGGCACACATATATTTTCAGGGGGGGCAAGCATATATAAAAAATTGTTAGTATAGTTATGGCCTATGTAAAATCACTTTTTTTCGGGGGGGGGGGGGGCAAGAGGGGGGACAAGATTAAATCCCAGGCAGTGAACCTGCTGGGATCTGAACCTGCCCGGGACCTCCTGCCACACGTGGATCTGAACTGCCCTGGGACCTCCTGCACCAAAGTTGAATATTCTAACCAAGTGGGTCACACTCTCCTGTTGTATTTTGGCAAACGTTACATTTTAATTTGCACAACGCTATTCTTTATTAGTTCATGCAAGTGTAGAAGGTCTGCTATTTGGTTCTAATTGACGTATACAGGGTGATGCATCGGCCTGAATATTTCTTAAAAATTTATACCACAGGAAAGATGCATTTCTTTCAAAACCCATTTTGCATGAAATTAAGATGTTTACAGTATGGAGGAGTAAGAGGGAATGAAGCTTTGTGCAAGCCTTCAAGCATAATGGCTCATCGTTTTTCCATTTGAATATAGTAATGATGGAAGCCATGGTAGTGCATAACAATATTAAAAAAGAATTCGCATTTTTGGTAAAAATGTTTAGGTAATTGCCTAAGAATTTTTATTCTATCAGAATAATTAATGATGAATGTGATGACTTTCAGGATTGCAAACTCAATCAAGCATTCCAGTTTTGAGGAGAACTGAACCCCCACCTCCGCCACCACAAAATGATCATCCTCAAATCTTTGAAGATGCTGGTGATGAAGATGACATTGGAGAAGAGGAGGAGGACTTGCCATCACCCCCATTCTCTCCTCCTAGTGATACTAGTTTACCAGGCAGAACATCACCTTACAGTGGTATGGAGATGAATGTTCAGAATCGCATAAAACAATGTTACATTTAGATACTTGAGAATTGTTACCGCCAATGGTGGTGCAAAAAAAAAAAAAAAAAAAAAAAAAAAAAAAAAAAAAAAAAAAAAAAAAAAAAAAAAAAAAAAAAAAAAAAAAAAAAAAAAAAAAAAAAAAAAAAAAAAAAAAAAAAAAAAAAAAAAAAAAAACTTTGGCCCATAATCGCTGATTTTTGCCCAAATTTTGGGGAAAAATGGGGGGGGGAGAAAAAACATGATAGGGCAGCACCCCCCCCAGATTAAGACTAAGAAATCAATATTTCTGTATGTATGAGTGTATGTGTATTTCTGTATGTATGTTTGTCTGGAAATTCTGGTTGAAGTTTTCACTTTAAAGGTGCATTTTATGACCTTAGTATCTTTATTTTTGTGTGTGTGGTTCACTGGATATCCACTAAAATTTATTTGTACAATTTCAGTTGATTCTGACAGTGCATTTGGATGTTATGAGTGAATTTTCATATCGGACTGCCCCTTAGGCCACTGTATTGTAATCTCTGTCGTTTACGGACAGAAAACGCAAAATTAAGAATTTCTAGAGTAGATCCAGTATGAATGCAAGTGAAATGAGCATTAAGTGTAGAAATCCTGTATTTAGGCCCACTCCTTCAATCTAGCTTATAATATTATTATTTGCAGAACATTTTGAGAGCACAAAAGATCATCATCATCAGCAGCAGCTACAGCAGCCAAGTTTATCATCCTCCTCTCCTGAATTTGCCAGAAGACCACAGCAGACAAATAAGGTATAAAGATGAGGAAAATCCAGTCTGTTGGAGATTAACCCTATCATGACCAAAACATTTTAGAACTCACTGAGCTGAAGCGAAAACATGCACCAAATCCAAAATGATGTGATGATGTCATCATATGAGCACGAAATCGCTGGCCAGGCCAGCGACACCCTCGTGGTTTGCCATCCCTGGGCATGGGACTGGGGCGCCAGGGGCCCTTGGTTCGAATCCCACCCAAGATGTCGAAATCTTCTTTACTTTCTATCCATTTACCCCTTTCCTTCCTCCCAGGAGGCTAGAAATGAGAACAGTGTTAGATTTAATCTTGGAATATATGAAATATCCAGGCCATTTTTTGCTGCAGTTTGTAAATTTAAAAAAAGGAAAAAAATCGCACAAATTTCCTGAGTGACAAGGATTTGTTCCATATGTACCCCTGTTTAAATTTGTACAAAAACAAATTATTTTTTATTTATGGCCTTACACTAACAAATACCCTAACCCTAAGGCCAAAAATAAAAAAATAATTTGTTACATGTAGAAATTCGTAGAGGGGTACATATGGAACTCGTGCCATTTTTTCTTCCTATGGGTTTTTTTTAAAAGCAACCATAAAAGAAATACTGATCGTAGCACTTCCTGGAATCAGGCAGCCATATTTCTCACCTCCCTGATGTAGCCGTGGAATAAACAGTTTATGTAATGACCATCTCGTACCATATCACAGGTGCATGTCAGGGGGGTAGGACATGCCAACCTAACAGCAACAGCAAATTCAAAACGGCATCAACTTCCGGGTGCTAGTCCTTTTCAAAGAGTTACCATAGGAGGGTGCTCTTACGCATATCGAACGGTTACACACAGACTTGACTAAAGACTAGGCCTGGTCACGAATATTTAAATCTTAAATGACCGTTATTGAAATTACTCTGTTTTGCAGCAAGGTTAATCCACTAACCTCGACGGATTTTGACGTTAATAATTTCCCCCTAAATTATCATGATATTACTAAGATCTTTTGAACGAAGGGTTAAGAGTTGATTTTGTAATGTCACTGAGACAGACACTGCCATAGTAAATGCACGTAACAGTTCCCCAAATTACCATTTGGAAATCCTCAATGCCCAAATCGAGCAGGTTGTGTCCTACCCCCACTGGTGCATGTGTTGAGCTCATGTTGTCTACATTTATCTCACATTAGGGACAACAAAGAAGACTGTCAAATAGCCGTAACCATCCTTCAAGTTCCAGAACTGGTTCCAGTGATCATCTAGACAATGGTGGTTCAAGACAGAAGTCACCAGAGGCTGACTTTGATAGCGGTTTCGTGGGGTCTGAGAGCAGTAGGCAATCTAACCAGATGAGACCTGTTGGGTATAAAAGACCTGGACTGGACAGCACTAGAACAAAGTAATTAAAATGTGCTATAGTAGATTCAACCCATCGTGTCACCTCTAGTACTTTTCCGAAGGTTTTGGCATTGAATGAGGGGATGTGCAGTGGATGGAAATTAAAATTACATGCTAAATCTATTGAAGCAAAAAGTCTGATAGCAGAGAAAAATCAATTCTGTGCTTATTGTCATTCAAGTCAACGTAAATGCATTTATACTTACATTAACTCTCAAAACATTCTAAGCTGACTCGCATTTGCGCTTCAATTGGTTATTCAATTTAACAGGTCGTTCATGCTTAGGCATGTTGTGTATTCAATGTAAAAGGGCGTTCAAGCTTAGGCAGTTGTGTATGTCTGTTAAAAAAATTGTTCTCATGTTCTAGAATGCGATGCGTGGTTCTTTCTCCACTTCAGACTATAATATGTTTTTAAGAAATGCGGGGTAGATCATTAATGATATGTGTTTTGTACTGATTGTTGCATCGTATATGTACTCGTTCCAGTGTATGTTGCGCGTAGTCTCATACCTACTTTGTATTACTTTATATTTTACCACTGGCGGGTAAGCATCAGAAATGATCTCGCATACTGGAGTGTCTTTTCCTGTGTGTATGTTTGTACTGTATGCCCAGATCGCTCAGCCATTACCACTTAGACTATAAAAGCCCTGTTTATTAGGGCCTCCTCTCCCAACTAATCGGCACTGTCCAAAACTTTTCCTTCGGTGACACGATGGGTTAAATCTACTATAATCACCACACACAACAATACAATATGAAATGAAAGCAGGGAATTTATTTTTTTATTTATGTCTTATTTAGCCTGGGTAAATCATTTAGTGTACAGACACTGCTTTCCAATGATGCCAAGGGTTTCTGGTCGACTAAGGACAGCTAGGGGTTTCCACCTTACTCTTATCGAAACTGGCTGCAGTTACATGTACATGGGACCAACAGCTTAATGTCACCTCCAAAGGACGAGATATTCTCATCCATGATTTGTTTGCGCAAGTCCAAATGAATGACGGGGAGAGTGAATTCTAGTTTTAATCAATAGTTCTTATACAAATCACATCCAGAATTTATCACCCAAATTAAATCCAAGCAAATGGTCCTGCTGGGACTTGAACCGAGGGCCTCCTTGCATCAGAGGTGAATACCGTACCATATTCAGTAGGCCACGCTCTCCCTATTTTGTGAGAAGTATTATATAATGTATAAATTAAGGGATAGGAAACTTGATAGATCAGCTTGAAGCCTCCCTTTTGTGCATCTTGTCCGTGCATGTTAGGGTGCTGTTACTGCATGTGCTATAAATATTCAGCATGGCTTGTTGATTTGATTATGAATATTAAATGAAATGATTCATATCCATTAATATTCAATTCAATTTTTATCAATATATTAATTTGTTGACAAGTTCACACTCTAACATTACGGGACAATTGACAAAAAAATTCACTGTCAGATAATACCATTTGTTCACAGTGGAATATTTTTCTTCAGAAACAAATTTGGTAGTGATTTTAAATGGTGAGTTGGAGGGGTAAATAACACATTATTAAGTCTCATAAAAAATCAGTGGTAAAACAGAAGAATTTAGCTTTGATTTTTTTAAATACATGTGACTCCATGGTCTAATCTCAATGCTAAATGGCTAAGTGTGTGAGTACAGCTCTAAACTTTGTTAGGATTGTGGTTTACAACTGCCAGCAATCAAATTCTGCATAATTATCAAATCCGACAAGCAATCAAATAATGCGTGATTGAATCCAACAAGAGTTGTGCAGTTTTCTTTCTTGCTTGCTTGCTTGCTTTGCTTGCTCTACCAGTGATGCCACTTTTCAGGGAAACCCAGAATTCTGGGTGTTTGTTTGTCTA
>JAMKCH010038795.1:0-137962 GCA_023653785.1 Ophioderma brevispina | reverse complement strand
TGGGTAAATTTTTACTCATTTGTTGGGTAATGTATATAATTCTAGAATTTTATTGCCCATATTTTGCCCACTATGTGCCCAAAATGTGCCCAAAACAGCTGCTATATTACGCAACAAATGGGTAAACATTTTCCCAACTTTCGGCTGTTCACCTGTTAATACGTGTTGGTTAAAATTATAACCAACTGAGAATGTATTTTGTAAAATGTTACCAATTTGTCGATCAATTTCCCTTCTAACACAACATCGTGGTAATTATTTTTAAGAGAGTAGGAATATCAATGTTAAAGAAAAATAATTTAATAAAGCTAACAAAGCTAAATAAAAGCTTTCAAAAAGTTGAAATAGCACACTGCGACATGAACTCTACTGCTATATTCCTCACTCAAGCATTGCAGAAAATAGAAAGATACGGATGCGCTTGTCAATAGGAAAGTCCCACTGACGTTCTCTGTTGAGAATATTGACCAGACAATAATTGATTTGGCGTCAAGTCAGAGTACTTTCTGTACTTAAACGGAAGCCTTTTGGCTCTATGTTATTCACCTATATCTGTGGCAACGTGTCTTTTATATTCAGAAAACGTTCAAACCAATACAGATTTGAGATTGAAGATGGGCATTATGTCGAGACTATCACCTGAAACCACCATAGAATATACTGATCGTATTTGGACCAATACCTGACATGTGTCAGTTGTGTTGTGTTAGAATGGAAAGGCGAACCAGCTTAACAACACGATTACGAGTACGTACAAATTTTGACGAGACAGAATTGTTTTCTTACTATTTAAGGCCCCAAAGATGTTTTTGACGACTTAATGTCAGATCGGCCTCATTTAGGACAAATATTGGCCAAGATCGGTTGACTTATAGACAACTTACGAGAACTAATTGGCTTTGGCAAAGGTGCTCGTGATCATATCAATCAAGATGATGAATCTATGATTACATTGTTGTAAACTCAATGAAGACAAGACGGAAGTCCTTCACATTACATCACGCTATAGGAATCAATCATCTTTACCATCTGTTTTCATTGGGGATTCTCACATCGATCTGGGCACAAGCTAGAAATCTGGTGTATTGTTGAAAATACTTCAGTGGATATCAATATTAACAAATATGTCGCCCCCCCCCACCCACCCCCCCCCCTTGCATCACTGCTCTTCCAAGATCGGTCAGATTCGCAAGTTTCTAGATCGACAAAACCAACGAAAAGCTAGTTCCGCTTTTGTTAATGTGCCTTGATAAACTGATACAAGCATCTTCATGGATTCCTGACTATCATCGCAAACTACAAAACGCATACAAAATTTCTGCGCAAGGCTTGTAACTTTACTCGATCCGTGATCATATTTCTCCAGTTCTTCAGATTTGCACTGGCTACCTGTTAAATTCCAGATTATCTACAAGATCTTCTTCTCACATACAAGTGTATTCATTGCTGTGCTCCTCTCTACCTTCAAGAAATCTTCACGTTTAAAACCCTCTAGAAATCTCGTTGAAACTCACAATCATTACTTGTTAAGATAGTAAACACAAAATAATTATGGACAGCGACTTTCTCTGTTGCTGCCACCTTATTTATGGAATCAGCTCCACTGCATGTAAAGGACTGCCAAATCTTTAATAAGTTAAATCATTACCTTAAGACTCATTTATTTGAAAATTGCCTTAATGCTAACTGCTAAGCTATGTTGTATTTGTATGTACATGTATTTCTCTTTCTGTGTTCTTTCTCCAGCGCATGGGACTCTGTGTGTAATTGCGCTATATAAGAATGGTTGTATTTTATTATTATATTATTGTTATTAAAGACACATATTCATATGCACATAATAAAAAAAATGCTAAGTTAAAACTTGAGGAATTCCCGGGTCAGGGACAAAAGATAATTTTTTTTTTTTTTTTAGGTCAGAGGTCAATATGGGGTCAATTGAGGATTACACTGTTCAGCATCCAAGAGAGTCAGTGATTCTTGGACCAAGTAATAAAGCCAATATTAGCACATTTTGAAGAGCGCCCCCCCCCCCAATTTTCAAAATTGATATTTTGACCACAGCTATGTGATATTGTCTAGAAACTACAAATGCGAACAGAATGCTCAAAATGCGTATTTAACATAAAATGGAGATTTTGGTAAAGAATTGGGATCAGATTGTATATAAGGCAGAGCTGGAAATGCTAAGTTTATGTCTGTCCATGATGAAATAGTGCAACCTCAAGAAAATGAACCTCGATCTGAATTGCCTTAACCAATAAAACCACTAATAGATGAGCGTAGATACGTACATGGCGCTATGTCCCGGATAATCATATTGGAAGGCCGTTTCCAGCAGCCGTTGAATTATTATCGGGATCCCGATATTTATTAATGATTCTATTACAAAATTCATCCGTTTGTGACACATAGACATGTGCGAGCTTAACATTCACAGGGATAGTTTAATAGGACAGTTTACCCAATGCAACGTGCAAAAATCTCATTTTTTTTTCGAAAGAAATTGGGGGCGCTCTTCAAAACAATTGTGCGAATAGTGCTTAATTGCCAAAAACAACTAGAGTTGACTTGGGACTATTAAACTTGGTTGAAAAAAAAAAAAAACTGTGAGGTTTAATGATATGAAATTTGACCTAAGATCTGTAGCCACCAGAGTAGAAAGAGGACAAGGGGCGTGGGCAGTACATCAACCTATTTGCAAGGGAGGACGGCGACGCCGGCCGCGCTGACGACGACGACGACGACCAATGAATAATATGCTATGGGAAAATCACCTTTCTGCTTGAAGTCGCCAGGGGAATGAAAATGGTCAAACATATATCGAGGGTTTAGGGCAAAAATGCCCCATCTGCAATAGCTGCCAGGTGTTACATATGGCTGGTATAACACTTAATTAGAACACATGTGACAAATGGCAGCTATTGCAGATGGGGCCTTCTTGCCCTAAACCCTCGATATAAATGAACTTACAGGGCAGGACATATTGACAGCCAGAGCACACAGACATACAGATGGAACAGATAAAACAGTAAACCCTAAGGTAATACACGTATGTTACACTTTATTAAACCATCATACTGCCGCCAATGTATGTTTGGGCTTACGAATCTGCTAATTGCACATTTGCAAAGAACCGACTCGATTTACGAAAGCAATACGAACGACATGAATTATAAATCAAGGAAGGCTAGACTTTCAAATGTCACGGATTTCATCCCCCTAGATAACTTACCGTTCTATCTCACAAGTTACCTGTGTTCAGCAAACTGTTTAATTACGTCTCTATACCACTATAGATGGCAACTTGACTCAGGGGTTTGCTTGCCAATACCCACAATGCAATGGGTGGTTTTATTTGTTGTTGTACCAAGAGTAATATTCCGCTGCCCTAAGATAGAGCTAGTTTGTGTGACTTAATAAGCCGTTTTAATTTTATTTTGTTTTTATTCACATGCTAGATTAAACACTCTTTTTATGGATTTTACCTAAACTTTACATTAAGTTATCAAGATGTAGTGGCCAAAGACGATTTTATTTTTTGGTGGTTTCATTTGCGAACTTACGTAATTCAAGACGTGAAAATTCACAAGGCAACAATTTTCTGCAAAACTCAAGATCGTTACCGGAACATATGGCCTATCATGCATATAATTTCCTGGTCTTAGAAGAACTTCAAATTATTTCAAAGGAATTGATCTTAAACTAACAATCTTTGCGCTTTTATTCTTTTAACAGAATATCAATTTTCTGCAACAAATAGGAAATACGAGGAAATTACCAAATATAAAGAAGCCGGAGCTGGGACCTTCTATTCCATGAACAACACACGCTAGGAAATCGAACAAAAAATGCTCACAAGCGACTGTACACAGAATATCTCAAGTATACATGATGCAGAAACAGAAAACAACGAGCATGTGAAGGTTGTAAACACTCAACACACATTTGTTAGCACTGACACTGATAATTTAGTGGCGACCATTTGGCTATGAATATGTCCCAAGCATGAACATAAAATCGGAATTGCAGTCTTCACTTCTTTCTTCTCAGTCTCGTGTCTTCTAAAATTTCGATGTGGACATTTAACAGATCAGTCTGTGGACAACACATGAGCTATCGATTCACAGAGTGAATTCTTCTCATTTCTAAACTTGCTTCTAATTACGATAATTGCACTTTTTGACGCAATAAAGATATTTGGTATCACATGGGTATCACGTTGGTACACATGATTATATATGTGTAATATTATGGTGTCATCCTATGAACATCACATGGATATCACATGGACATAACATGAGTATACTGTATAACATGAGTATTACGTGGGTGTGTCACATAAATGCTTGAGGGGTTTAAGACATCCTCAACCGGTAGCAACGATCTTGAAATCCAATTCAAATTGGGGTTAGTTTGATTTAAGATTGCATTGCATTAGGTTGTAATATGTTTTACACCTCATCTAGGTTTTGTTGTCAATGGAATTGCTATTGTGGCTGAATTCCTAAATGGGCAAAGCCATCATGCCCCATGTCTTCCTTCACATCACGACCATTTAGTGATATTTTGATATTACCAACGACTTTGATTTGGGCAAGTTCAATGGAAGTCTCAACCTATTTATTATTGAAGAATTTTAGGGGCATGCGTGCTGCATCTTAGTCATGTTAGCATGGCGCAAAACTAAGCGAGAATTGACAACATATGCGAGGATCAAAGTAAAGGATATAAACCTGAAAGAATAAAAATACGTTATGCGAAAATGATCGTTAAGGATGCCACCTGAAAGAATTATGCACACGATGCATTGATTTTCTATTATTATAGCATTACTAGTTACGTTACGAAAGTATAAGCATTACGAAAGCATGATCACACGAATCATATTTGAAACATCTGGTGTGATTTGATTGTTATATTACGTGCTTGATATTTTGTGAGCTAAACTGTTAAAGCGTCTGGTTCCTGCTAACGATTTCACAGATTGAATTGCTGACCTAAAGCTGAAATCTATAAGGAAATGCCTTTCCACTTGTTATTTCGATTTCTTATTTCGAATCTTCTATTTACCTGATAATTCCTTAAAGCTTCCATTACCGACAAACAGCCTTAGGGCATCCATAACAGAAATACAGTGAGGGTCTTACGAATTTAACCGAAAGACAGAAAGAAAGTCTTATTTTCAATACCATAATAAGATGAAGACAGTGACATACTCTCTCATTTCAAAAAGTGAATTTTACTCTTTTAGAGGGTCTACAAATCGCTCCGAAAAAAGCGCGACTTCAAACCCTTCGAAGAATAATTTTTGGTCAAATTTAGTCTTGATATTTAAAAACAAAAAAAATATAATTAGGAAAAGTATCAAGAGAAATTGTGCATATATGTGCATTTGATCTCTAAAATTAACACTTAAGTGACCAAGGGGTTTTCACTCCCGTTGGTGCCCAAGGGGGGGGGGGCATGGGACCCCCTAAGGAAACCACTTTCCCGAGGGAATTTTTGTACGAAATTTATACCACATGTGAAGGGTCATAAGACAACCCCAAATCAGCAATAAATTTTTTTTTTTTTATTTGGGCTGCAAATTAGGGACAAAACATTGCTTTCAAAACACGCGAAAATGGGCAAAAAGACGGAAAATTCAAATGAGCCTTGCGCTTTCATCAAACTTTTTGAAAACTTATTTTATGTTGATATCTACTCTAGAAGAACCAAATTACATATATTTAACAAAAAACTTGGAAGTTTTAGGAATCCTGTATTTTTAACGGGTGTTGCAAAATACACATCATTTTCCCATAGACTTTGTACAGTAACGGTTTAGCAACGTCTACAATTAAATTGTTTGTTTTCAGCACATAAAGGGTTAATTATTTTTAATGTTACTATTATTTGTTTACTTATATGTATGTGTGAACATATATCAGTAAAAAAATTGCTTTGTTAGTGGGCCCCATGGTCACCCTGAAAGAGTGAAATTTACCGTCGCTTGTAAACAAAGTATCGAAGAGTTATTCTTTTTCTTTATGGCGTCCACTCCATCTTGATTGAGTGATACTATTCTCTGCACTACGTCTTTCTATCCTTGATAATCCTGCTTATTTCTGCTGTTGTATGATATTTTCAAGTTCTTGACATCCTCTTTAATGCCATCCATCCAGCCCCCCTCTGAGCTTTGTCCCTTGAATGTAAGTATGTTAGTCTTTTCTTAGTGATTCTTCTTTCAATACAAGGGTTTCTCTGATACTGTTTCTTATCCTGTCCAGTCCAACGCCCAATGTTTTTCTCAAACACATACAGCAGTTTGCGTCTTCATTTTAATGGTCCATGTTAAGAGCTATACCAGTACAAATACACATTTTGGTGGTTAACCGACTCTCATACAACATTTCCGTCCTGTGATATTGCAATGTTTCTCCTTTCAAGAATCTTCAAGAATTCCCGGAAATTGTACCTTAAGATTTCTTGTCTTCACTTTTGGACGTTTTATGGTAGCCTACAATATTCCATTTTTTGCTCAGTTACGTTTCGAAGAAGTCATAGATTCGGAAATGCAAAAAATGCAAATAAAAAAGGTTCTTTGACAAATTAGACATTAATAATTAAAAAAAAATAAATAATGAGATATTTTAGTTTTTCTTTTTCAGAAGAGATGTGAAGTTGAGATGCATAAAATAGTGATGAATTTCTTTACCAAAGTTAATGTTTCTAGGGAGAGTTTCTAGCCGTATGTGCTTGAAAATATAATTATTAATAGTACAATAATTATTAAATTAAAATCCAACAATTTTAACTTTTTAATAACTTTAGGAGGCAGAATTGTGTTTAAATTATTAAGAAAATACAAAAATTATAAGAGCAGTAACCGATCATTACAATGAAACTTTTTAAAAATACCCGCAAAAAATATCACATAACGTAGCCATTGGAATAGTGTCTTTTCGAATTAAACTCTTCCATTTTACTACAGCGTCAAATTTACAGAATTCTCCATTTTTGTTTAACACTGAATCGATTGCCCTATTGTTCAGCATTGTTCTCGGACTATGAGTATGCCGGACAATAATTACTTCTACACCGGTGTGAAAGCAGATATAGTCCGGCAGGAGCCATAGTCCGGGGCTCCATAGACGATAACGGAATAAAGCGTGAAACTAATGTTGTGTGAAGAGTCAACTGAAATGATTGCCCTATTGTTCACCATTGTTCCCGGACTATGAGTACGCCGGACGATAATTACTTCTACACCGGTTCCCAAAATCATACCTTTATTCTCAACATTTTTCGCAGTTTCTTAAGTCTGTACTATTTACTATCTGCCTTCTTTCTAACTATTTAGAGTCTGCATTGATTTTATTCAACCTTCCAACTTCCCTGACGTAAGGTCAATACTGCACACATAGGAAGAAATTCGATTTTCTGCGAAAGTCACTACTGTACAAACGAATAAGCCATTGATTACTGCCCAAACATGCACGTCCAGTAAATTATGGACAGACGGGTCACAAAAATGATAACAAAATAATTATTAATAATTATTTAATAAATTAATCAAGGGCAATAATAGCAAACCAGTTCCATCACACTCCGTCGAAAGGAGTTGAAAGCGACGCAAGGAAAAACATGATTTAAGTCTTTGTCGGTGACCATAGACAGCCGATATTCGTCAAGGGAACTGCCCACCTATTTCCCTTATTTTAAGGGTAGAAGAAAAATAATAGAATAATGTGGACACAGTACATTATCGTTTGTTTAACAGACTGCCCCACCAAAAAGTATTGGCTAGGTATTTCATCAAACCTGAAATTCTGGCAAGAGACTTTTTGAATTTTTGTACGAAATACGTTTCCATCATTTACTATTTTGTTTGGAAATGATAATTTGATCACCATTTAGTGTACACGAGGTATTTACTTTATTAAATCTGCGAGATCACTCTAAACGCTTAATTTTTAGGCTGCTCAAAGAAAATCACTTTCAATCTTAAAGATAAAACACGTGGGTTTAGGTTTTCAATTGAGGTATTTTTTTCTAACAAACGTGTTTTGAAAATGTGTCAGTGGAAGCGTATCATCAGTCAACATACATAATCGTAAAACACCTCAAATATAACCCAAATGTTTCATAGCCAATTGGATAATGGTGTTGATTTGATTGTATGACTTATAAAATATCACAAAGGTCAACGACCTCAAAGACTTCTGTAACGTCTCACAACACAAAGCATGTTTTTGCCAATTTATTAGCAAAGAGAACTTCAATTCAACGTTACAAAAATCCCATACCCTTGACATTATGATTTCAGCTAGGTACGAAGCCACCCAGTAGTGACACTTTGAATCAATCGTTTTTAATCACATCTGGGCACGCCATCAGCCATTTACAGTCGCCTAGCACTTATCAGTGTGGTCTACTAGATGTCGATGTTATCGATACTCACTCGCCTATATAAAGCTCATAGTGGTAACTCAATGCTGATAACACATCGCTAGGGTATTGACAGGAAAAAGACGATATAGCGCGGAATCACGATGTTTTGTAAAGACTTACGGAAGCTAAATTTGGAAGCAAAATGTGCGAGCACTATCTTTTGCTTTTTTCCCCTCTTTTTTTCGAGGATGTTTTCCTTTACGAAGAAAGTTACAAAAGCACATGAAATATGGATAGAGTTACAGTCAAACATCGCTTCCCGAACGTGATAGGTTTACAAAGATAAGGGTTACTACTCCGAACTTATTTTTTCCTCGAAAGGCAACTAAAGAAAAAGAAACACCACCAACAACATCATCATCATCAATAAAAACAAACAAACTAAAAAAAAAAAAAAGAAAAAAAGCGCTTTTGATAAAAATGGACCATATCCTTTCCTGTTGGTAGGGGTAAGGGTGTTGGCGGGACCTCGACAATTTGATTTCTATTCTTGTGTTGAGGAAACGATCTCAGTAATATAAGCAGGAAACGAACTGTATAATTCAGACATATTTCTGTAACTTTCCCTTTTCCCTTCCCGTGTTTCGGATTCTTATTGTCTATCTTCATCTTATCATACTTTAATGAGGGGTCGATGTGTTTGACCAATCCTCTCCATTTCCCTAGTCTTGTGCCTCCTACCTCGACCAAAACAGTATTTGCCTCGATAGACCCTTTTCTCTCAAATCATCATTTACACATTCCGTCCACCTTCACTTCGGCCTGATCCTGTTTTAGTCCTCCTTTGAACCACCATTTCCATCATTCTTTTACCATTCAATACCACTTTAACCTTCTTTTCTGCACTTTGTTAGATATCTCTTCCACTTTTATTTCTCTTTTATTCCATGTTCTATCCATCTTTGAAACTCCATACATCCATCACATCATTCTCGACTCTGCTCTATACACCCAACCTTTTCACTTGCGTTTTCTTTATGACCCATGCCTCTACACCATACAATCTAACTACTGCCTTTATACAGCTTGACCCGTCGATCCTAGGTTTTTAAATATATCCCCTGGTTTCAATCTTTTTCTTTGCAGACTTATATCTTTAGTTCTAATTTTCCCTGAACTCCCCGTATTTTGTCTTCCTTAGCCTTCCTCAATTCGTCTCTCTGTTGCTATCACTTCTGTTATTTCATCAGACAAAATCTTAAACTGGGGGGGGTACCGTTTATCTCATACGCCAACAAATCCATGACCTTAAACATCTTAAAATATGACCTATTTTGCCACATAACATTATATCTACGTATTGCAGATGCTACAAACTTTTGTAGCAACTATTGTTAAAGTTGACACGTTAAGCTAGATGAACAATTTGTTTCATTTTTTTAAAGTAAAGGTGTTAACCTTTTCTGTAATGGGGGATGAACGGGGTATGGTCCATGTTCCCGCTCTAGTAGGAGTGCCCCTTCTATTGCTACTTGAAAGAACATTATTGAACAGCTGTCATTCAATTATAAACGGAGGAAGTGTCCTCGAAGTCAAAGAAATATTTCAATTCTCAACATGCTTTCGTTTAATGTCAGTGACAGTTTAAAACATCCCTATTTTCTCTTGAGCCTCGGTCTGGAGGTTGATACCATGGCTACATCAGGCCCCATAGAGTACTGACATTATCGAATGCCTCTAGGATTAAATTTAATTCCAAAACGGCTTGATACTTTGTGTATGTGTGATCTGAGGGTAATATAGACACCCTATATTCCATGTAGACACTCTGTGGAAGGGGCAATATGGACCACGTGGATCTAAGTGAGGTCCGTATTACACTGCTTCTATTGCCAAAAACGGGGTGGTCCATATTGACCCACGCTGGGAATATGGACCCTTTGCAATTTTGTTTTGAAAGCCTGCTGGTTAGAGAAGAAGGGATATCTTTTCATCTATACCTATGAACTACAGCTTTCAATTGATACTGAAAAGCCATTCAAAAATAAAATAAAACTCTTGGAAATTACGATCTTGCTTAAGGGTTCCATTTTACCCTGCAACCAAAAGAAAGTCTCACATGCAATTTGACATTAGTTTGTTTATTGGATTCCCAAATAAGATACTTCACATTGCACGCACACATATACATCTTGTTTTTAAAGACATACAATTTGGGCCATGAAACCACAGAACAAGCCAGACAGATGCCTGCTGGAACATCATAATCTGGCAATGGATTAAATAGATTAAAGGATCAATTTAGTAATCGCCTTGGATATACGACTCAAATCGCTATTTCCATTTACTATAAAGCATATTTCGGCTATGAAAACTACTATAGTAGATTCAACCCATCGTGTCACCAGAGGAAAAGTTTTGGACAGAGTCGATTAGTTGGGAAAAGGGGCCAGAAAAAGAAAACATGAGGCCCGATTCACCTGTTTCATGAACGAATTGAGATAATCTGGCTTTTCATGTTGCCATCATTTTCAAAGGCTTTTATGTTCCTTCGTATCCAAAACGCGGGCGCTCCAAAAGTCAGTAACATTCAACTCACCTGTTACATTGAATGCCACTGAAGCAATTCAGATTAGATTAGACAGAATGTTTGAGAGCTATGTTTTTGTAGCTACAAATGCGCTTACGCTGACTTGAATGCTTTCATTAAGCATAGAATTGATTTCTCTCTGCTATCGGACTACATGTTTCAATAGATGTAGCTTGGAATTTTAATCCCGATTTTAATTTCCACACATTGCACATCCCCTCATTCAATGCCCATACCTTCGAAAAAGTACTAGAGGTGACACGATGGGTTGAATCTACTATAGAATTAAGGATTGTTGCTTTGAAATATTATGGCCAGTAAGGTTGAGAGAGAGGGAGAGACAGACAAACATACAGACAGACAGACAGAGACAGATAATGCAAGTTTACGAGTGTATACTTGTGTATCTTTTCTTTTGTTAAAAATAGACACACAAGACTGAAAATTTGACACACAAGCATCACTGAGAATATTAATTAGTCAAAAAGGTGTCTTATTTGACTATTTGACTAATTTGAAAAATTAGTCATGCAAATCGGCTGTTTTATCGGGGAATTGCCACTTCGTCTAATATCATTTCGTCTAATATCCAGATAGTCAAATCACATAGTCTAATACCAACTCTAATTTCATTTGTCTATTAACCACTTAGACTAAAAACCATTTCGTCTAATCACCAAATCGGCTAATACCATTTCGTCTAATGCCCAATTGGTATAATCACTAGGTTGTCTACAACCATTTCGTCTAATGCCTGTTCGTCTACTGAGCACTTGGTCTAATCACCAAATTGTCTAAAACCATTTCGACTAATGTTCATTTCGGCTAATTCCCATTTCGTCTACTCCTCCATATTGTCTAATGCATTGTGAAACGGGGCACCATATTACAAATAATTAGCAAAAACGAAAGGAACATGTTGCCCATATTGTCCGATTTTAGGACTTACCTATTTTTCTACCACATTGGCTATGTCACACATTGCAAAACATACCTTGTGATGTCTTGAAATGAAGTGGACCTTCATAATTTTATGCTTGTAAAAATTATGTTTATTAACACTTGAAATGTTGCAAATCTTGTTAATAAAATGTAATTTGGTGGTGATGCATGTTTTTCCTTTTCTCTTTTCTTTATGAGTCTTGTTTCGAAATAAATAGGCATATAAACGACACTCGAGATCCGCTGGGCAATGTTGGCAAAAATGGTTAGACCAAAAGTGACTTTTTCTTGAAAACAGCTTTTTCTACGCTAAATGTTGTGTAAAAACTGAGTCTGATTAAAGAATTACAAACTTTTCCATCTTGAAAATTTTCCCCGAAAATCAATTTTGTTGCAGCTAGATATTCTGCTTTTGAACTGAGGTTTCAAAAACTAGTAAGTAAAATCTGAAAGCATATCCTTTCAGTTGTCATGGCCTGAAAAGATAGTGTGGGGTGTGACGAATCTCTGAAAAAATAAACTTTTACGCAGAAACCGTAATCAGGTAAATACATCTCCGTTTCGGCTAACAAATAGTCGGGTACTTCCAAAGGAAAAAAAAAGTCACGCTGCGTAGTGAAAACCGATTAATTGGCTTGATGTCTATTGTCATTACAGCAGTTTAGTTGAATGATAATGTAACAGATAATGTGCACTTGGCAAGAAAAACAAAACAAAACACCAGTTGTTCTCAGAAGGACCCGGCGATTGCTTTTTAAATTTGTTTTAGTGCATTATTAATATATTATTATTATTATTGAGGTTTTTACTCGCTTGGAAAATCTTTTAAAAAAAAGAAAATAGGAAATTCAAAACTTAAAAGTTCTTAAATAAAAAATGGTTCAAAAAATACAATAAAAATATAAAAAAATCCCGAATTTCGCATGTTTTCAAAAACAAACAAAAAAAAACAAACAAACAAAAACAAAAATAAAGAAACAAGAAACACATTTTGCCATTTGCTTTTTCAGAGGACAAACTTTTTTTTTTTTTGGCCTAACACGTAACCGAACAGAATAATACAATGGGGGCGCCAGAAGAAAGAATAGCAAAGTACTAGGATCTTGGTACACCTATGGCAAGGGGTCAATCTGATAGGTTTTGCTGTTTACATAACACGAACCCTACATAAATTGAAAGTCCATTCGAATGTTAGCAATGCAAGGAAAGCGAAGGACACCGTTCCGGACCCTAACACCTATAGATTATCTATCACTCTCTAATAACCTGGCCTGCTAGCTAGTTGGCAAGAGCCGTATGCTAGTAATACGAAGGTTGCCGCTTCGAATCCGACCAAGGTAAATTGGGTGCAATTTTCTTTTCAGAAAATACCAATTTACCAATGTGCAAAATTTGTCGAAGGTGTATGTCAATCAGGACTTATTCACGTAAGAGGTGGCTGTAGTGTTGTAGTAATAGTCGCTCGGATTACTCGTCCAAGCTCGATTTAGAAGCAGGAGGAACACCGGAGTACCCCTGAGTATGGGAGAGAAAACCAAATTAATAAAGACGTCGAGAACGAGTCCCTGTCGGGATCGAATCCCGAGCCGCAATGGTAAAGCGAGGCGAGGGAAGATACGCTTGCACCAACCCGTTATTATTGAGGATTAAATCCATTTTACCAGACATATCTATATTGTTTCATAGGTACCTAATGTATAATTATGATTTAAAGAAAGCTTCAACGTGTCGCTGAATCAAATTAACCCCATTTAACACGGCTTAAGGATAGCTAACCTTCAAACTTAACGTTTATGCTCTTAAAGGCGAAAATGAGTATTTCGCCATTTATGAAATTCAGGTAAAATGCAGATCATCATTTAAATCAATGTCATTGAGAAGAGACATTTTTAAGTTATAGCCTATAATCATTAATTACATCTCTCATGTTCCATTGTTTTGTGTACTTCATTTCCTTGTGTATATTTACACCCTTGACACATTACCAACACATGCATGTTTCCAGGATTTGTACCTTATGTTCTAAAACATCAAAATTGTGTGAACAAAATCTCTTGATCCCGTTGAACAAAAAATAGTCAAGTGCCTCCATTAGCATAGGTAAGAGCTAAACAGCATGGAAAATTCCAATATTCCTACTTTTTTATGTGGAAAATGGGGGGGGGGGGATGCCATTTTTGCCGATGTCGTGGAACGCCATACTAGTATCGTTGTACTTTTGGTACCAATGGAAAGAGGAGGAACATGGCTATCTGGTATCAAAACACAAGCATCGTATGCTTTATAACGAAATCCCCGTTCGGGGCGGGGGTTACAACCCCGCCACCCTCAAAACCTGGTTAAAAACCGTTGGTTAAAAAAAAACACACCACAGGTCATCGAGGGCGAGTCAGGAGCAAGGAGGGTTCCTCCGGGGCAAGGCAGGGAGCGATCCTGGATCGGTGCCTCGAGGGTACCAGCCGGGTGTGTTCACCCTGTGGCTCCAAATGTCCTTGTCCGTCATTAAGTTGGGGATGTCAGATTGATCCGGTTGGATGTCTCGAGCAATCACATTAATGTAGTTAAAAGGCGACGACCCCCTTTTTGGCCCTGTAACCTCCAATATGTGACGTCTGAGACTACTTACAATTCGCCTGATTAACATGACTACAAATCGTGCTCGCGTTAGGCAACGAAAAGGAAATTGGAGGGATATCTTCAATCAATGTTTTCATGTGCCTCAGAGGCGCGGATGTGTTTTGTGCACTCGCATAAAAGCTGGTGCCGGTGCTATCCCGTCTATCAAGTATCCATTTCTTCATGATCCATTTCTCCATACATTAGATAAGACTCTCTGCACAGGCTTTAAAGAACTTCAGCTTTTAGTTTGAATTGGAGATGTAGGCATACCCTGCTTGTCCTATGTGTGACATGAAGTCTTTCTTGCGGTCGTCAACAACTGGGTATTTTAAGTCCCTGACATCTTTCAGTTGGGTACCACCGTCTGTCTGCCGTGCAGAGCGGTTGATGATCATCTTCCTCATTGACGGTCCATATATTCCGTTATTTTGGCATTTAGACTAAATGGTTATTCAATCAACTGATGAATAGACGAAATGGGTTTAGACAAAAATGGATTTATACTAAATTGGTTATTAGTCCATGGTCATTAGACGAAATTGGTTTAGACAAAATGGGCTTAGACTAATTTGTAATTAGACATCTGACCATTAGACCAATGGTTTTAGACAAATAGGTTTACTAAATGGTTATTATACCAAATGGTAATTAGACTAAATGGGTGTGGACCAAATGATATTAGACAGAGTGGAAATTAGACCTATGGATATTAGAACCGAAATGGTTGTAGACAAAATGGCAATTATATCCTCTGAGTTATTAAGATCAAGTGACAATAGCTAAGTGGTATAGGCCTTGTGGCATTAGACCATCGGCGTTAGACGAAATGGTTTTAGACCAAGTGCTTATTAGACGAATTGATTAACGAAGTGCTATAGACCGTTTTTATTGTTTTGCATCATTCATACTATGTCTCAATGCTGGACCATGTTTTGCTATGCTGGAAATAATCCCAAATTTTAAAGTATTAGTTTTGCATGATTACAAAATATTTTCCATTCTCCCAAATTAATTTACATACACTTTAATGAAAAATTAATTAATTGACGAATTTTAATTTGTCAAATGACAAATTAATTGACTAAGACTCACCAAATGACTTGAATTAGTTTGTCAAGCACCACAAATGATGATTTATTACACCTCAGTCATTTGACGCATTTTATAATTAAAAAGTCCAAATTTTCAAGTTGTAGAAATATTTTCCATTATGAAATTTTAATCAGAAAAAGCTTTAAAACCATTCGTTTAATTCAAACCACTGTTTAGCACTTTTTTGTTGATTTCAAAAAACTAATGCGCATGGCTAATATTTAATTAGTCAAATAGACTCTTTTTGACTAATTAATATTCTCATTGTAATGACTGAATAATGTGGGGCATAACAAGGCACACAAGTATATCAGTTTAGCACAGTCAACATCAAAAGACCGACATGGGCAGATAGATAGAAAACTTTAAATCTACACTGTTTTAACAAGATTACTAATCAAGTAGTTTACAACAACCATTGTTTAAAAATGAAACAACTGTTTAAAAGAAAACAACTATGTTTAAAAACTAAACAACTTGTTTAATTTTTAAAAGTTTGTTTAAAAATGAAACAACTTGTTTAAAATGAACAGTTGTTTAAAAATTAAACAACTTGTTTAAAAATTAAACAACTTTGTTTTAAAATTAAACAACTTGTTTAAAAATTAAACAACTTGTTTAAAAATTAACAAATGCCACATTTTTAAAAAATTAACAACTTTTTAAGTGTTTTAAAAGTTCAAACAAATCAGTTTATCTCAAATTTTAAACAAGTTTTATTAATTTGATATTTAAACAAGGTTAGACGATTATCATGGTAAAAAAAAACAGTTGATAAAATCTTGCGAGTTGTTAAAAATGGTTTAAAATTTATACCTAGGTTTAAGATAAATATTTTATAACAACACACTGAATAATGTTGTTTAAAACTTAAACCAACAGCACTCTCTTTAAAAAGTGAAATTTTAAACAGTGTTATGACATTGTATAGCTAGTTATATCCAATGCCACGATGTATATTTCATAAACAATGCCAATCAATTGTCCCCACTTTTCCTGTATCAATTACAATTACAATCTATTTATTTTACATCTATAAGCCTGCGTGGCAAAATAAGGCGGTCCGCTTGTGTAACGTCAAATGTTTGAACACAGGCAAATACAATTCGCTACAATCGGTCGCAGCGAATCGTTAATTTAATCGCTTCTGTATCTCCATCAAATCCACATTTTGCGAATCGTATATCTGACAAAATTCTACAACGAAACGTGCCAATCGTATTAAAAGTTGTAATATCACACAAAAAGTAGAAATTTTGTCACTTTTTTCAATAAGAAATTTTAAGCTCTAATATGGTAATTCAACCACGCAGAAATAAATTAACACATGCTGCAGCTTTCCAACGGAAATAGTTAGGAAATCTTATATTGGTAAATAATAAAATCCATGTAAATCTTACTCACCCCTACCAGGTACAGTCAACGGTAAAAAATGCACCTGCCTCTCCTTACACGGTCATTTAGTATTATATCCCAGGCAATCTCAATACAAACAACCATTCACAACCGGCTCTCATCACATGTTTCCGAGCTTGTTTACCAAAGACCCTAGGCGGGGCAAATAAAAGTATCTCACATCACATACAACAGCAATGGTCTGCGCAACAGCAGGCAAACCCTTAAAAATATGACATGCGATCAACGCACCGTGAGATCACTCCAGATGCTTTTTCAAATTAACTCAGCGTCGGTTGGGTTGGTAATATTGCAGGATTGCCCATCCACAAGAGTTTGCCGGGATTGTCTCAAGAGCACTAGCACCATCGTGGCCTCAAGGGCGCTCTATAAGCTTGTAGTTAAGGTGCTTTTTTATCATGTTCGATTGTTGATTGATTGTAAAACGAAACTTATTTTGCTGACACAAAAGGGAACCGTAATGAAAAATGGAACACGCACAGAAGAAAGAAATATAAATTTATAATAAGACTCTCCAAGACTGGAGCTTTGACACCTTTCTCAATAAGAAATTCAGTCCAGCCATTTTTGAGACAGTATAGTCATTGCTAGATTACAATCACGCATTTTTTACATTTCACAAACCTAAAAAAATGCCGATGAGGGGAACACAGCCGTATTAATTTGCAATATACAGGATGAGTAACTCAAATGCCCTGATTGTGTCCGCTATGTTGATTTTTTTAATCAAATATATTTAAACATTGTTTTATCATCCGGAAAGAGGCCTAGTTCGTTACCTTTAATATGGCCGCAAAGATATTTCAAATCGGTTAATTATAGACGAGCTACAGTCGTTTGAATCAGGTAGTCAGCTTTTACCCCTATCCACGAATTCTCATTTGAATGCACAGCGGCCAACTGAGCAAATGACTCCCAAAAATGATGATAAGGGGGATGTCTGTGTTTATGACAAATATAGTTGCATCCTAGCGAAAGCAAGGATAATGGTTAGTGTTATTTGAAACACCTTTTTTTTAAATGTGGCATATTTTGGTCTTTTAAATGGATGACACCGATGTCTGTTCCTTATAGGGCATGATTCATTCAACTTCTTCAGAAACTAAGACATTATCAAGCTAATTCATTTAAAATTTTTATATGAGTGCAGGACCGTAGAAATGTTAAGGGACATTGATGGTAAATTGTAACAACATTTATGGGGTTTTAAATAGCGTCTCATTTATCATGCAGTCCAATAATTTGCCGACTTTCTCTGTACTCTGATTTTCTTCGCTGAACGCCGTTCATTTTAATGTGAATCCGTGGACAGAGCGCAAAAACCGACTACTTGATTCAAAACGACTGTAGTCGGTCTATACCGACCGAGTGACCGGCTTTTACAGCAAATTAAAGAACATTAAAATAGCTTTCAAATGATACACCATATATTAGCATGTTACTTTAAAATTCAAAATAGCGGACACAACCAGGGTCTTTTTTACTCACCCTGTATAGGATAAAATTTGCAATTGTTCATACATCGTGAAAAAAATTAACTTCTATTTGTATCCAATTATTAGGGGTTTCGACATTGTAATTGTTATAATTTTAATCATGCTGAAATAACTCAAATTTAGGCTGAAAATGTGATTTTCGGTACTGACACTGAAAAGAAAGAATTAAAACACACGTACCTCGTTGGTTATTTCACGACATTGAATCCCTACCCATAACCACACGGCACAGAGCTCAAATATTTTTAGCGTACAGGTTTCTGCAATTCTAGTGTCGGTGTGAGGTTTCACCGTGAATCTCGTGGATTTTCCATACTCTTTAAATGTTACGAGTGGACAATTTCACTCTTCAAAATGAGTGACAAATTCCTTAACTGCTAACTACCCACGACTTTGTTGCAAAATGGGGACACCAATTCTACATGATACACCCATGACGTAAAAGGCACGTTTAGTTCTCCCACAATCAATTGCGCGCACACATGAAAAATATCTTATAGACGCACCCCCTTGTTCTATTCCTACAAAACAATCGCCGAAATGTCAGGTACGAGTTTTTTGCACTCACGTGACGATGTGTTTTGAAGTCCAAATTTCGTAAGAAGTACACATTGTGTTTACCTTCGAATGTTTATAACATTGTCATTTGTTCGAAAAGCATGGTTTATGCCGATGGTTGCAGGTCCTGCTGCTTGGTGCTTGATGTTTGTCACAAATAAACACCTTCAAACGTGTGCTGTATTGATTTTTAACCACGTCCCCAAATCTGAGCATGGTAGTTTTACACAAAGAAAAACAAACGCACAATGTTAACTTGTTATGGGAGAGAGTTTACTTAATGTAAACTTCACCATTAATATGATGGACGGTAAAAGCGATTCACCCACGACCCGTTGCACATGGTATGGAGATAATTACAGATTATCATCTGCAAACTGGTGAATTGAGTTTAACCAATCGGAGTTTGCCAGTGATACAAACATAAACCTGGTTTATTCGGGAAATCACCTACAAGCCTGCTGTCGAAGGTGTTTACTACTAGAAAATGACTCGCTGGAGAGAGTTAGTGCCAGTCTTCTTCCTATAGGCGTATAATGAACCAGTGAGTAGAACAAAAGCATAGATGGAAGTTATTCCACCAGGAGCAATGTTTTTATTAATATTAAGGCAAAAAGGCTCCATGATGTCGTCATTGCGTACATTAAGGAATCAACCCAGAGTACTTTTTACAACATAATAAAATCACAACCAGAAATGAATGTTTTTGAAATAGGACCAATGCGCCATTAAAAGGAAAGCATCCGAACCAATAAAGTCTGAATTCCCTTGAAATTTCTATACAAATAGTTTTTAAAACTCCAACTTTTAAGATGAGTTGTGATACCTAGACACGTACTAATCACAATCATCACGATCATCATCATGATCATATGATATCACATCTCCATCATCATCATCATCGTCGTCGCCATGATGATGATGATGATGAGGATGATAATATTTTTCTTCACTTTGTTTCCTCATTCGTATTATCAACTGTGTCTGCTCGTCTCAACTTTTAAACAGCCTATTTGATTGATAAAGATTTGTTTTATGTTCAAGGCGATTTAAGGTGAATTGATTGCGGACTTCCACAGGGCTCGGCCATTGGCTATTGCACAGCCCATTTTGGCACACCTCAGAAGATTTCATTTCCTCCCCGCCCATTTTTTTGAAAACACTCCAGCTCCTTTCAATGACTAAAATCGTATGACTCCTTCATAAGTCAAACCACAATGAAAGATGTCACTTGCTAGCATCAAGAATTCCATCGAAGAAGTAGGAAGTGAATTGCAAATATGGGGTAGAGTCTCAATCCCAAATTTGAATCTCATGGCATTTGGGGCAATACCAGTGAATTGGCGTCAAGGCGTTTTTTGAATACCAATCTGACGTATTTGGATGTACCTTAAGCACGTATCTTTGTCGCCTCTTTTGCGTGATATTTTTTAGTATGTAATGTTTGCTGTTGTCGATAGGGCATCACCCGTCTAACAACCGACCGAGTACATCGTATCGGTAGTAGTGATGGCCGAAACATGATGGAATCAACCACAGATTCCTCAATACGCCGTTTTCCTCTCTAGCACCCCTAGTGTATTCTGGTCGGGTTAACCACCCGAAGTTACAAAAAACGCGAGACCTGGCAGGTCTCGAGACTCGCAATATAGGGTAATCCACATTCAACCAATGTCTATTTGTCAGCCTCACATAGGGTATCAAACCAACCTATGCCTCCATCAGTCTCCCATAAGGTACTAAATTTTAAAAATGTCACTCCATGATAGGGTATCATATTAGCAGAACAGTGCAAGCATGTGCAATTTGGTGTCAAATATTGACCTAAACATGCAAAACAGTCTCCAAAAGACTAAAATACACTAAACTCGCAGGATAAAATTTACAGGATAATAACGCCCCGTTCCGAGTTTCGAATCCGTAACTCGGAACATATTATTGCTCAAGGGTTTAAAATTTCTAGAACACTTTGGAGGTTAAGTATAACTGTAAAAACAGAGTCTTAAACACTCTAAAATCATTGCATCTTTAGGGTCGAAAAAGGATCACAACATGGTTGTGAACGCGTCTGAAGACAACTTGTGGTCGTTTCAAGCACCCATTTAGGGTTCTCCGTGAAGGAGTTTATTTCCCGGCCTACTACATGCATGTTTTTTTTAACAAATATACTTAATACGAAGATACCAATTACACTGCCTCCTAACAAAATCCCTAACCCGCCACCTGTTAATTTCATAAGAAACCCTAAATACTAAACATAACACAGATATTGGACTGCGAAACCACCAAATACAAACGGAAGAATTTCATGGTCACTGATGGTTTGTATGCAAAATATGGTGAAGTGTGCACTGGAATCTCAATACCACAAATGTCATAATGGTATAACAGGGTGGTAGTTTGCGGCATTTTAGGATATTACACCGACTAATTTATACGTCACAGCCTAATAGTACCTACTTAACTAACTCGCCTGGACAATTTGAAGTTTACAACGCCCAAATCGACAACGTTAGCAATATAGGCAACGATAAACGATAACTCAATATACATGTAATGCTACACTTTAATTTGCCAATTTTTCGCATTCGTATAGGTAAACGTTCAGAAAACGGCTTAAGCTCATAGCGTATAGGTTGGTATAAGCATCTATTAAAGATACAGTATGTATGACCGTATGACATTTATAATACCATAATACCTAACTCTCCGAATTCATTTCTAAGCGCCTGTTATTTGCTAAAAGGAATCATAACAGCCAATCCGCCATTAAATATGAACAACTATATCTTAACTGTTATTACATAAGAGAAGGCCATAGGGTGCAGTTCAGATAGCTCTAGAGATTACAAAGCTGTGACATCATTATTGACACACACTTCCGAATTCTGTGAGGGAGCAACTTAGAGAAAGGAAATCATATAACAGGGAAAAGATTCGATTACCTTGCTTTCGGTCCTAAAGGAGAGCCAAGATAGGCAATGTATGAAATATTAATATGATACTGGTAGAACCTGGGAATTGAGCGAGCACGAACGACTTCCTGGTATGTTTGCACACTTGTACCATACCACGTATGATATTGATTTTATCTTTATATTTTTATATAAGAACAAATAGTAATCATGCATTTCTGTCGCCTGAACGATTTTTTAAAAAAAAAGGTGGCATTAAGAGAGTATGTGATTTACTTCCCCTGCTTACAGGCGAATAGGTTATTCCATGAGTCGCCTCCGAGACCCACAAACAAATCAAAGTACCCCCTCCTTAATCATCTTTTGTGTAATTATCGCTCACTGCTTTGTACGGTGCTCCTTTAACGAAGGGATATCAAACCAAATCATATTAATTAAATATGCACTTTTATAGCACACGTGTATCAGACGGCATGGTAATAAATTTATACATAGAGAATGGTAAATATAAACAAAGGAATAAAAACGAATACAGCTTGGCATAAATAAACGGAATTTTGCGGCACAAACTTTTTAGCCTGAGTTGAAAACCACTCGAATGTGAATGTCTCAAATAATGTGGGATTTGTGTGCTTGAGGTTGATGAACATCTTGGTTGATGCTTAGCGCAGTCGCCGTTTTAGACGGCTATAGCATTCTCTTCTATTTCGAAAAGTACACATTTTAGTCATACGAGCTCAGCTCTTGCTAGTTATGCTGTACAAATGACCTTTTTAAAAATTCTGAATTAGATTGTTACACTATCGAAGATGTATTTTTTTCTGAAATGATACAAGCATACAATGGAGAGAAATATTCTCAAAAATGAAAATGTTTACTCTACAAGTGTGAAAGAGTGAATACTCGTTAGCTGTAACTACAATGATCACTTGAGAGTGAAACTTGAATTTTAAAAGAATGAAAATTCATTAAAGAAGTCCGTGTGTGTCCTAAAGGAAACGAGTGGATTAAATTCTCGACAGAATTTCACTTCTTTATGCATTTTAAACTAAAGTTTCCTCTGCTATATGTTTATAATAGATGCTACCAAAATATATAAGATAAGAAAGACACCAATCCTCTTGTACTGTATCCCCAAAGGCCAAACTGTGCAGAGGTAAAGTGAAAAGTTTCTTTATCACCATGGGGAAACTGTGTGATCCTTGAGAAAAACGAATTCGGCTTTAGGTGGCTAAGAACTGTTTAAGTACACTCAAATCGGATTTCAAAAACACTCATGTGTTGACCGATCGCTTGAAATTAGAATTTGGCAGAGGTTGGGATATAGAATCGTATTGTAACTTGATTGTTTATTAATGAATATACGGCCTATGCCACAGATTTTAATAACCCTAGTTAAGTTATGTATGCTTTCCATGTTTCCTTAACGTCACATTTAGAGTTGACCTTGCGGCATATAATTATTTTAGTAAGGTCAGGTAAGGTCAGTATTAGTTTGTCCATCTGACAAACATAGAACGAGTGTTCTGATAGTAGTGTGGGTTGTGTGTATTCCGTAGGGATTTTCATGCTAAAATTGATTTTATGGCTGTTTGGGTTTCAGTAGGGCCTAAAACTGTCAGAAAATGATGATGTGCAAATTTTCGGACTGAGCCCCCTCCTGCAAGGGGGAAATGTTTACAGGGACAAAAATTTAAAATCAAGTCAAATTGTGTTTTAAGTATTAATATGCGTTCTCTCCTATAAGGATTAAAAAAGTATATATTTGCCTAGGTTCCACCTTTAGTTAAAGCGGTATAGCCCCATTAATGGTTCAAGGTCACCCGGGGGGTAAAATGCTTCGATTTTGTTGAAGTGGTTGTCAAATGATTCTGTGTCATACTGAACACCAGAAGAAAACTGCATTTTAACTGTTTTGGTGATGTCACCATTGCGACATCGCAGGGAAAAATTCTGGTGACCTCCATAGCCATGTAGACCATTGCTAAATTTTCTCAGGAATTAGCAAACCAACTGGCACACACTGTAATAATACATTTTGGGATCATGTGAGACAATACAAACCAACTTCCACCAGTTTCAAAACCATAATTAATCTTAGCATTGGGTAAATTTTTACCCCAGGATGCCTGGAACCTACGGGCTATAGCGCTTAAACTAAAGGTCGGAACATAGGTTAAAATATACTTTCCCATTGCGTTGTAACAGTGGTTACGGAGGGAAGGTACGATGGATCCTTCCATGGAAATTGATATTGAACAGTGATGGGGGGGGGGGGGAGCGGCAAGGCTGTGTGCCGGACATCAAAAGTGCAGGTAATGTGCGTTTCGATTATAGCTTAGTTCAAAAAAAAAACTACAAAAAACTAAAAGGGAAACCTTTCATAAACACGCATTTATCCTATCAGTTTTGCAGGGATCTTTAAAGCTTTTGGGAAACTATTTTGACCTATCTGGGTATTTTACCTGTTTCAGGCCGGTGTGGCAGGAATATATTCCGCCAGAGTCATAGTCGCCTACAACGGTTGAAGAATAAAGCACGCGGATTCAGTTGACTCTTCTCGCCACATAGGTTCACAGCTTTATTCCGTTGGCATCTAAGGAAGCCCGACTTATGGTTCCTACGGACCATATCTCCTTTTACACCACCGTGACACCTGCTCACCATTTCCTTAAAATTTTCATATTTCATATACCGTTTGTACATTCCTTACCAGTGTTGAAACGTAACATATAACAAAAATACACCAATCATTCAAGTAATAAAAAAATGATCAGAATCCAGCGGCTGTCAATTATTACAAAAGGCAGCTTTTCTTCCAAAACTAATAGAACGATCTAGGCGAAAGGCAATAAGCAGATTGCTTGCATGGAAGCAATATAAGGCAGGTAGATATTGACACCTATGTATGTGTTATAGACGCGGTTTCTGTCACACACCCCGTATGCACACACGGGTGTACACACCAGTGACAGCCACAGAATTTGAGATACACAATCTCATCTTTTCCCCTAGTGGGTTTCTGAATTGTGCACACAGCAACATCACTTTTTGGAGGGGTGGGTGGGTGGCGGTAGAATTTTGCATTTGCGCGTTGTCATTTTTTTCAATGTCGAGGCATTGCGTTTTAGTATAAGCTTCTAATCAGTTCGAAACGTTGTGTATAAACATATCCAGCACTGTGTACAATTATCCAGCACTATATATCCCTAACGCCCTGTTCGGCAAAAATGACTACCAACCTGACTATCACCGCAAAAAAGGAAGGGAGGTAGCGTTATTTTTCTTGTTAGATCTAGGGGCAATTTCCCCTTAAAGGGTCAGCTCCGTGATTTTTGCAAAGTGCAATATATATACTACGTGAATCAAAAAAAATGTGCAAGGATTTAAGATGATCTTGACCTTAATACAATCACTATATCATAGATTTGTTGTTGTTTTTATAAAACACATCTAATATACTTTCATGTGTTGAAAAAATGAAAGAAATCGACTGAAAAATACGCTAGATATGGCGGGTTTTGTATTTTTGTACACCCCTTTTTTCTCCATTCTATGGGATTTACACACATTAAACTTGTGTTTGAGAGAATGTCAACTTTAATAAATGTTACATTTCTCAGTTGCATACAACTACGGATTAATAAATGAATCAATTTATACCAATGTGCCAAGTGAGATGAAAAATCCAAACAACAATTCACCTGTTGCAGGGCAAGAAATATCAAGATCTTCCCATTGTTTAGGAAATTGCTAAGAGTTTAGTCCCTTATTGACATAGCTTGTATCTATACCTGGATTACAGTATTAGTGTTGAAAACATTTTTCATTTACACATCAGGATTAATTGTGTGAGCTTTTGTGTGAACATTAATTTCATTTTGAAGATGCAATAAAGGATAGTATGGCTATTCATATATAGACAATTAACAAGATAGCAAGGGTCAACATTATTTCATATGCTATACCCGATATCGTACATATAACGCAGTTTTGCTTCACTGTATAAATCCCATTGGAAACATGGAAGAAGAAGGAGAAAAAGCAGATGTATGTACAAAACTTTCATATCTGGATTACTTTTCATCAGAGATTTCTTTAATTTTTTACAAACTGGGAAGGATATTAGATTTGCGTATTAAAAAAAACAAACAATTATGATTTCAGCGGATTTTATCATGGTCCGGTCATCTGCACTCGTGTGTGTATGTGTGGTGTTATGGGTGTGGGGTATATATCACATTACACATACTCTGGAAAAGGTTTTGTAAACAATACAGATACAAAATTTCATTCTAAACTTTTAGTGGACCCGTTATAGCTGTGGGACATGTCCTTTATGCTGTTGTTTGTTGTTTCCATCGGGGGGCTAGGGGATAACCAAGTGTAAATTCATTATAAATTATTAAAATCATATTAATCGTTCTGTCCCACCAATAAAAATGGCACATTTTCTTGAAAAAAGAATAAAAGTCACTTCCAATTTCCATTTCCCCAATATCAGGACTAGTGGATGCACTAGACTTCAGAAAACGCAATGGAGTTAGAGATATTCAATCACCGGCCCGGTATGCGGTGTAGAAAAAACACTTCAGATTCCCGTTCATCTGGGAGTGAGGACCATTGTTATATTGTCGCGCCAGCTTAATAGATTTCAGCTGGTACCGCTCTCCAATTTAGTTGATACTTTTCAGGACAAAATACTTAACCTCATTCACAAATAATTAAATATTGAGTTAAGTGCGTGTTCAATTAACTTTGGCCATGTTTTTCATCATGTATTCGAAAAGGAAGAAACATGAACACAACCAACATGAAGAATGTTGCTGGGCAGCTTTGACCTAACAACTTTGATGCAGAACAAAATCCGTTAATTTATTGCTTAATTAATTTCTATCAATTTACCGCGTTTTCAGAAGAAAATTTAGTACAACGACTATAGTATAAGGTACACTGGTTAGTTATTGTCAAAGAGGAAGGGTATTTGTCACTCAACCCGAATCGGGGAGGTGGTAACCACCTGGCTACAATGGCCCCACATACCGGGACCATTGTAATATCTTTAGCTCTGGTGGTGAAAAGGGTTTTTCATACATATCCATGGTCTCTGATATTGGGGAAAAGAAATGAGGTGACATTTATTTATTTTTAGAAAATGTGCCAGGTTTTATGTGCGGGAACAGACAGTCAGTTATGTGATTGTAATAATTCATTATTGAATTTACACTTGGTTTTCCCTTAGCCCTCGATGGGGACAACAAGAATCTGTTATACAGTTGGTTATTTGGCCACGCCCCCTTAGTCTATATCATATTTAACCTCAAAGAGGCTGAGAAGCAATTTATCTTCATTAGAGAAGAAAAAGGTATTTTATTGGTATCATAACCTTTTCGTGTTATCTGGTAGTCGATGAGGGACGATGTTCCGACTTCCTGCGTATCAGTCATTCTCCTACAATGCATGAATCGTTACTGATAATTGCTTCAGTGTTGGATTGTTAATAGATATATCCATTGTTCTTAAAATACCTAGAACAGTCAGCATTAAATTATTGCGTAGAAGTATGAGAGGAGCGTTTACTTAATGTTAAATTCTTCGTCTTTAATGCTGTGTGCATACTTACAGGCTGTCTAAGAAAGTTAGCCATTCTAGGAGGGAAATAAACGATTGTTTCTGAAATTGAAAACAAATTGCTAAAAAACCATTATTTTGATAACTAAAAGAACTTTTCTTCAGTTTTAGCATGTTTAAACCTACACCACCAAACCCAATTAACTCAATTGAGCTGAGGCTAGAAAATGCACTAAGGGACGAAAAGATGCGAGACGTCATCGCACCAAACTCATATGGTACGAAATCGCTGGCCGACCCAGCGACCTCCATCGTGGCCTGCCATGCCTGGTCATATGGAATGGTTTCCTTTGGGTGGGGCCCAGGTTCGAATCCCACCCGGATGTCCAAGTTTCTTTGCTTCTATCCCTCTACCCCTTCTTTCTTCCTCTCTGGAGAAAACAGAAGGCAGGTTAGGCGACGAAAATAAAAAAAAACTGTTTTACGGGCCCGACCGACCCTGATTTTTCAGTTTTGCAGATTTTTTTTATTTAGTTTTTTCCAAAATCATGTTACAATCAGCCGTTATCAATTTTGACAAAAGTTGTTTTAGAAAATTGTTTGTAACATTTTTCATTTTTCTCTTGCATTTTTCAGATTGTGGGTCTATTTTAGGGACAATTTGAGCTCCAGGACAAGAAAAAAAAAAAGAAAAAAAGAAAAAAAATCGCCCCGACCGACCGGACCCTACTCGAAAGGTCCGCTCGCCCCGTAAAAACAGGGTTTTCTTTTTCGTCGCTTTAGGGTTAGAGAATTTCGTTTTGTGGTCTATAGACCTATCCCAAAACTGAAGATATCTTGAGTTTTGTTGCAACGTGGTAATTTTGCTAAGTGCGCAGGTTGGAACAAAATCTGCCAAAATGCTTACCCAAGGTAAATGCTATCGTTTTTTAATATCACTTCCTTTACATCACTTTAATTTTCAATTCGTGATAATTCATTTTCAGTGTATAAATGTTTATTGATTGCTGTGTGAATTATGAAAAAAACAATAGAATGAAATGTAATTGTTTTGAGGAAATTAATATTACTATGATGTCTGTAGCATCAGTGTGTGATAGGGTGTAGACCAGAGGAAAAAACAGGGTCTTTCTGGTCAAATGACTAATTAGACCACAAGTTATAAATCAATGAGGCAGAAGTTTCAGGTATCCCAATGAAAGAAGGTGATACCAAATACGATACAGTCCAATGTAAAGAAGTGACCATTATAGCGGAGGACTATAGTACACCAAACTCAGTGATGGTGCAAATCTGGATATACTTGTAATTTTACCCATGCATTCATAATAAAACGACATATCGTGGAAGCACTTTAACCACACCCCTTTCATAGCCCTATAGCAGGGATTTCAAGGGTACAGGGGGTAAAAATTAAAAAAATGTTCCGAATTGTTTGAAAGGACACCATATTGGTCGTCTGATTATAAGGATTCCAAAAAGGATAGTTTATACTACCACTGCTTATATAGTTTTGGAGTTCATTGGTTTAAAAACTGTTAAAAATGGTGAAAAAGCAAATCTTTGTTTTTACAGGGGTCCAATTTAAAAGTTTCTCCAGTTTCTTGTAAAAATTGGGCAAATTGTGCTCGTGGATTGTACCAGAGTGTCCCAATAAAAACTATACCAATCAAACTAAATTAAAACTAAAAATATAAAGGTGCATTTCTGTGAGAGATTTTTGAAGTTTATTTGTTAGAACCAGTTCCGAAGCTAATCCTCGTTTTATTCCATCCAATTTTGATGCACTTAACCGGAGTTATTGTTAGTTGAAACAAAGGATAAATACACTTGGCCAGTTTCAGTTGAAGGTTCAAGAAACTAAAGGATTGTGGGATTAAAATGTTTTCAAACAAAATACTATTGGACAGAGATCAGAGTGAATGTACTATCATGCATTAAACTAATCAATATATTATTTCCAAACAGTGAAAGCACCGGAGATTATGTTTGGGGGAAATGGGGACCCACTCTCAGGGCTTGAAATACATCATGAAACTCATGTAAATTTAGGGAATTTTACTGCTGAAACTAATGGAACAGCACAAGGTCTCTCTTGGGAGACAAATGTGCGGACAAAGCTCTAACGTGGGAGGGCATTTACCCTTCCCCATATTCCCCACTGCATCTAAGCAGGAAGGAACTAATGAAGAAACCAGTGTTGAACCAAACAGAACAATTAAAGGAAGGATCGTTAGTGTTCAAGGGCCTCAGTTTACTTTCAACCGAAGGTGTTTTCTTCTGCCAGGCGAAGATTAATCCTGAATTTGACCAAACCCTCAGCAGTAGTACTCAGTTATTATGTGGGATACATCCATCCATGTTTACCGCCCACTTCTCAAGTGTTACTGATACTGTCTGCTGGTTCAAAGAGTCTCATATTTCCATGCATGGCATGGTCATGATTAATACCCTACTTGCCACCACTATTGATGATGACATCCCCCCCCCCCCCCCATGCTTGCACTAAATGAGACTAGTCCTAACGAAAGGTAGCTATGTAACAGTTTTCGGATTGGTTGGGTCAGATGCAAAAATTTTGCTTGACAAATGAAAACTGTAGAATACTTCTATAGCTCATTTATATCCAAACTAATACTTCCAGTGTTTCAATATACAATGTGGTACAGAATTACAGTGTTTGTATGTATATTGTAACACTGATAGCATGGACTATTTTCATAGCAGGCTAATATTTCATGTGTGGTAAACAGGCACAACTTTTTTCCAGCAGTATGACAGATATTACTATCACAATAGTGATTTGGCCTTTGCACTGGATATAGAAGTTCCTTTAAAAGGGGAAGTATGGTAACATGAAGCTTGTGTTTCCATGCAATGCGATTCTACTTCTAAATAATACCAGATTTATCAGAAAAAGTAACATGAAAGTGAAGTGTCTTTGTTTCACAATAAAGGTGATCATTATGATTGATGCCTTGCATAGTATCATTACATATCGTGTACCAAACTCAATTGTGTTTCATTTCACAAATTGTGCACTAAAAATGCAGAAGATTGTCCTTTTAAGGATCGTCTTGTTATGGTTGACCTTCTACTGAATAAGGCTACCTTCTGTAAGGCATTACCAATTTGACATTATTAAAGTATTATATCATAATAAGCAGCACTTATACCTATTTTTTATTTTAATTTTCAATCAAGATGTCTTGAAGTTGATTTTCATTTTCAATGACAACGGTGTTGGTATCGGAATAGCGAAACTGGGCCAACAGAGTTTTCAGTGTCTCAGTAATGGCCATAACCATGATACTCCTGAACCAGACCCCAAATTACAGAAACTAAAATTCTTATAAAAGCGGAACATCTCTGAAAAAGTCCCATTAACGTCCAGTTGATAGGCTTCAAGTTTTGTTAAAAAAATGAACATTTGATTGTATATTTTTTTCGGACAGTCGATAGATTAAAATATAGGAAATGTTGTGACTATCTTTACGTTTTGGTTATTAAGCTGTTGGATTCGATTGACCTGTGACATTTTTTACTTTTGTTGGATAATGTAACGTGAAAACAAGCATGGATTTTTCAACATGATTGGAACATTTTCAAATTTTAATCCTGTGTAATTGAAATCCAAGCTGTGGGCAATGAAAAGAGGTTGGCAAGTGCCTCCATCAATTTTTTCTGATGGATTATGCACAAAGTCTTTAACTACGGTCCTTGCTATCGTCATACCCGATGTTTCTGGAAAAAAAAAGAATGTCAGCACGTTTCGGGGCAACTTTTTGGTAATGGTAACAGGGCCTATTTTTTCCGTTGAGCTACAAAAGACATTTTCAGTGATTGTCTTAAAAACCAAGTATAATCCTTAATGAAACAATCAGACTTTACCCAACAGACAAACAAAACAACACACCAGTAATCTTTCCCCCACCCCGGAGAAAACGTAAAAAAAAAATGTACTTTTAATATTTTTAAAATGACCCAGGGCGATGGGCCACATTGTTTTGGACAGATGATACTACGGTGAAACTTCGCTTGCCTTCTTCCTTCCGAGCTATTTAAAGTGACATGATCGCGTTCAGTTATCAAGTGCTTCGCGTTGCGCTGTCTTGACATAATGTCAATACTCAGGAACAAAATAAAAGAAACCTTTCTTTAAGTCCAACAAACAAATTTGCACACCTACGATTACTTTAATCTCAACTCCGTAGACCGTACAGATGATGCTCAGAGTTAACATTGTTGTATTTTTCAACCGTTGCAAAAATTATGTATCACTGTCACAACGCACAATATTAATGTTCTTAATTTAAAAAGTTACCCATGTCATAAAATTTGTTTTTGCAAAACATTTTTGCGAGTTAGTTGTTTTAAAACAAACCGTTACCTTTCTAATCTTTGTTAATCAACTTTGCGGATTGACAAAGAGTCTTGATGGAATATAAAATATAAATCCGAAACAATACCAACACCTTGGATTGACGATGTATTGAGGAGAGCGTTGAGCTGCTTTTAATGATTTCTCAATGCGCTAAAACATAGAAAGCTCTTGATACATTTGGCATTACACAAGGACAATAACCTGTGATACTCAACTTATCTTGTTTTTATCTTGTTTAATCACCCCTAAGTCAGTCATCAGTATTTGCAACATCAGCTATACTGTGGTCTTATGATTCTATTTACATTACAAAACTGAAGCTTTCGGTGTTATCACAAGTAAAACGAGCGATAATTCGTTAACTATGTTGTGAAAAATTAAATAATCACTGACTAAGGAACATACCAGTGTACAACAGTTTTGATGTGTCTTTATATTGAAAACAACTGCTAGTTTTAAACAAGTTGTATTTATTTATTTGTCTATGTATGCTTTTTTGTATATAATTTGTTCGGTTATATTGAAAATAATGTAAATATTCCATTTTACCTATATTCGGACGTAAGTGGTTTGTTTTGCATAGAGTGAAACACATTGCACTCCTTTCATAACATTGAAGCATTAGCATAAACATGCGGTTAGAAAAACCGTAGTTTTCTTTAAATTATAACAAAGCCCACAAATCTGTTATCTCTCTTTTTATGCGGTATGGGTAGGGGGAGGACCCCTGGGGATTCAGATAAAATGGACATGGTTCTGCTTACATTCCGTTCAAAGGAATGAACGGGAAATGAATGAAGGAGTGCAGAAAGAATGCAGAAAGAAAGAAGGCGAAAGGAAAGAAATGCAGACAAAAAGAAAGAAATGCCAGAAAGAAAGAAATGCAGAAATGCAGAAAGAAAGGAAAGAAAGAAGAAAAGAAAGAAAGAAAGAAAGAAAGAAAGAAAGAAAGAAAGAAAGGAAAGAAAGAAAGAAAAGGAGAAAGAAAAGCGATGAAAGAAATAAACTAATAACAAAAGGAAGAGAAGGCAAGGAAAGAAATAAGAAATATAACCAACGGTAATAGTTGTTTTGTGCTCGGTTTTCCTTTTCCCCCCCTTCTCTTTCATCTCCTTCTTCAATTATCAAATTAATGCTCAAATGCCTTAGACATTGCAAATACCATTATTTTCTGGACATCCGCGAACGCATGTCTATTGAGTTGCAAGGGTTTTTATTGTCTTCTTGAAATCTCCTTTCCATGCAGGATAGAAAAGCAACAGGGAAAGAATGGGCGGACGTCATTGAGAAAATCGGACACCAAAGCGTTAACATTCCAATGTAACCCTACCTTGGTAGCACCGAGCGATGTTACTGATATCGCTAACGCTCTGAGTACGATAGTACTATTGATCCGAAGGCAATTTTATCCTCTACAGGAGCCTTATTGACCATACACTAACAAACAGATCTTAAACTGGTCATTGAACGGCGGAACCGTAATCAATACTGAGCTGAAGTCAACTTCATGTTCTGACTTTAACCAGGAGACACATATAGGACAAAATGGATGTTATGTTATGAGCAGTATAATAATCGTTCATGGTTCACGAGAAAGGGGAATCCCTGATACAAGATGCAGCTGCCGAGAGTGCTTTAGCTAAAAGACAATGTTACATCCACCGAGGGTCGCTGCGTGTATGAACAAATATTTAAGAGATTCCTCCTAAAAATCCGTTGATCAAGGTAAAAGAAGTGTGTAAGGTTGGTGCATCGTGTGTGTGTTTCCTATGGCTCTATGCTGTGCTTTGTTTGCGGTTGAATGCACCGTGTGAAGAGTATGGCGGGAAATGCGATGTTTCTTGTAGCACACCTGCCGACGTGCCATCTGAGGACACGTGGAGGGGAAAAACGCGTACATCGAAAGATGAAACCGCTGCAAAACATGACATAGCGTTTTGTGAAGAGTACTTGTAAACTGTATAATCATTAATTATTCCTAAATACGCTGACGAATTCCATATGATAGCATGCCCCTTAAAAAGAATCGATTTCGGCTATAACTCCTTTAGCCTATTTGGATGGTCATATTAAACTTGAACTGGTTGAAACAATCGAACTTTTGTGTTTTAAAAGCCAAAAGTACCATTATCGCTTCCATCCTAATAGACCATGTATGGTTATACCACATAAATCGGTGGCGGTTGAGATGACATGCCACAGGGGCGGACGATCATGAATTCTCAATGGGTGGGGGGGGGCGCCAGTCACTATTCGTTTTTAAAAAATTTCCCGGATCGCTTCGCTCGCCCGGTAGACCCAATTTTTTTGTCACTTGGTGTCGACGTCTTTTTTTTAAAGCACCAAAGCACCAAACAACATAACGAAGAATTGTGTTCGGCAAGGCCCCCATTAATATTTTCTAGATAACAGGCGCTCTGTGCGCAAAAGGCTTCTACAGGCCAAAATCTTTCTACATCTACAATTCGCCCTAGGGCGCCGGGCGCGCCCCTCTAAATATCCTCCTATGTGCCGCCTTTTAAAACACCACTGATCTATATCTAGACTAATCTTATTTGAAATTGGATTATGAGCGATGTACAATCAGCAACTCCAGAGCTTAATGTTCGGCCACAGGTCTTGGTCTGGTGATCTAACCGTACGTGTCTTTCGAGGCAGCTATCAGACAAACATTCATAATTACAATTCAATCATTGTAACTCAATGATTTTACAGGTATAGAGTATACAGTCGTTTGAATCAAGTAGTCGGTTTAGCGCTCTGTCCACGGATTCGCATTAAAATGAACGGCGGTCAGCGAAGCAAATCGGTGTCCAGAAGAAATTCGGGCTATTTATTGACTGCAGAATAAATATGACGCTATTTAGCCCCACAAAATTCAGTCACAATTTACCATCGGTGCCCTCATAAAATCATTTGAAAATGATTCATACATGTATCAGTTTCTGGAGGAGTTGAATGAATCATACCATAGGAAGGAACAGACATCGGTTACAACCTTTTGAGGTTTAAAGTATTGTAGACCAAAATATGCCACATCTTGAAAAAAAAGTGTTTTAAATACAATTACCATTATTATTGGCTTTAACACCTGTAAGATACCACATTATTTGACATAACATACCTTAGTTGGCCACCGTGTATTCAAATGAGAATCCGTGGCCGCGTGGATAAGGGGGAAAGCTGACTACCTAATTCAAAAGACAGTAGCTCGGCCTATAGACCGTATTCAATATGACGTCAGCCATCAGACATGTTGGTGGACAAGATGCCTACATTCCAGGACTACAATACATTAAGCTGTCAATCGATCCATGTTTAGCGATTGCACAGCGATCATTGACAGGTGAATGTATTGTAGTACTGGAATGCGTCTATCTTGTCCACCAACATGGCTGGCTATTGAATACGGCCTATACTTAACCGATTGGAATTATCTTTGCAGCAAATTAAGGATAATAAAATAGGCTTACCGATGATATCACACATATATGTTATTTGAAAATTCAAAATGGCGGACACAATCAGGGTCAAGTTTTTTGTTGTTTACTCACCCTGTACCAACACAAAATCCGAACACAAGCAGATCACCCTCTAATGAACATTCGAGGGCACACCTGCCTGGGCCAGGAGTCGAACCGGGGACCTCTGGCATACAAGACCAGTGCTATACATATAGGCAGCACATTCTAACACACATGATCACAAGTGATGCTTAATCGCTACCTTAAACATTACGTAATATTGAGGCGAACGGAAGAGCGCAAAATGAGGATACTGTAACAATATAAGAAAAAGGAATGTCAATAAATCGGCATCAAATTTGAAACTTTACCGCCGTTGAAGTTTTTCAAACCAGTACTAAAATGCACATTTTGTCATGTAGGTTTTTTATAGAACTGCATTTTTTCGATTGCCAATTATTAATTAACTTTCAGCAGGTACTGGTCGCGAAGAACAGCGATTTTTTTATTTTAAACCAATCAATCGTTGATCGAATTTAAGTACTGTTGATTAACATTATTGTTAGTGTATAAGGGTGGATTTGGTTTTCCGCGAATCCCATTCTAATGCAACAATATTTTTGTTTGCGACAAAATTAACCTAGGTCCACTTGGACCGCCCCCCCCCCCAAACAAACTGGACGGTCGGTGGTAAAATAATTTTCAGCATATATGTGGTGCTCATTTTGCTTGTTGAAATTTGACATAATTACTTTGTTCATCGTATTCTACAAATCCTCAGAGTTTCAAGATGTGACGTCACTTAATGAGTTTATAATTATGAATTTTGGTCTTTTTCTCGATATCTGTGTTTTTACATACTATTGTATTTAAAAATCGCCAATCATTATTACGCGATTTATATAACGTTCTATTTTGCCAATCGTAAAATAAACGATTTCAGATAGAGATCTATTTTATCGTATTTCTATCGTTTCTAACAAAAACATTCTTTTTCACATAAAAATCTGTTTTGCATGCATTGAAAAACAACGATGTAATTTGCGTCGTATTTGGTAATATGCGTTATTTTAGTTTTCACATATACAGATTTATAACATTGTAGTAATAAAGAAAATATAATTGCAGTTTTAAATTTTAGTTATATTAAATATACAAATTCATAATGGTTTCTTCAAAATAGCAAAAGTAATAATGTTTTTTATGTTTGACTTCATTGTATAGGCATGAATCCATTAAAACACATAATCATCGCTCTTTGCCTTGTGAATGTCACATTGCAGTCCAAGACATGAAGATGACTTAACATAATCAAACCTCAAAAAGGCTGAATTCATGGGTCTACTCTTCGTCAATTCTATTGACATTGTGCATACAAGACTAAGAAGATGAGGAGCGGGAACTCTATGTAGTCGAAATGACAGTCAATTAGGTTAAAGTGTTTGCATATGTTCAAGGACATCATCCAAGAAGCAGAGTTCCATCACGAGTAGCTTAGGGCAAGGGAGGTTAGCGGCGACGTGATTGATGTGCAGCACTCGATTAAGAAAGAAGAAAGTAATAACACCAAGCAAAAGAAAAATAAAATATTTGAGAATGTCAAGGCGAGAGCCAGCGAAGTCAAGGCAAGAGAAGACACGCACGTGTATTTGAATGAGTTGTTGAAAACAGAATGCGATAATGGGCACGTGACTAAAATAAACATATAAGTAATTAACTTTACATAAGACACGACGGTTAATCCTTGAGATGTCTGTAGGGCGTTTGCTACGGAATCCACCTGAAGAGAATGTCTTGTTGTCGATACCGACATTCTATTGACAGAGCAATTTATTGTTTTATCCCGGTATGTATTATTCTAGCATGGTATTACATGATACGCGCTCTATTGGTGATCCTAATATCCCTTTTGGGTATATCCAACTAAAAGTGTTCGACGGGCGATGCTGAGACACGAAGATATTCACCTATTGATTTGTGATTTATTATACAGTTCAACACGGATGCCTCAGTGATGTGAAAAGGCACAGTGTTAACGAAGTATAATAAGCGTCCGCCTCCAATTTATGCATACGTTTTGTAGGTGACAGATCATTACACGAGGCATTAACGAACAACGTCAAACCTCAATCCGTTCATTAACCAAAAGTCATATTACCAAACGCTATCAATTTTAAATTCCAGGTAAATGGATTTAAACACTAGGTCTATATTGCTCTGCAGATTATATGGCGTTCATAAAACGCACTAGAAGTTAATTAAACCACTACTCTTGTCATTTGAAGAAACGAGGCGCTGATGATTTAGAGCTTCATAAGTAATAGACATTTAGAGTAATCTTGAATGCATAATACGCTCGAATTGCCTGAAATAATACGAATATATATTGCTGTTAACTAAGGGGCTAAAATAGTTTGCACTGAAGTAAAGCGTGACGCGTGGAATAGAAGAAAAGGTGTTATAAATGAATATCGCCCAAGAAATTTAATTCCGTCAAAGTGATAACCATCTTATCCACTTCTGCATAATGCAGAGTACATGAATAACAAATGACACGGGAAAATCTCCTCAACTTCTATTTCAACTATCTATACCAGACAGGCTAGTAAAATCAAATTTCCCTTAAACGACTGGATAAAAGACTAAACAGAGCATGTCCCGTTCATTTTACATGCTCAACAAGTTAGCGATATGTTGGTATTCGTGTAATCCAATATATGAACATTTCCCTTCTTCAATAAAATATAAATTCAGAGAAACTAAATCCTGGCTGAATTGTACGTCAAATTTTTCAATTTAACTATGAAAGACAGTTGGGATTAATCCATACATGTACTTTCAAGCGGCAACGTTGCTTTGACTATCCGGCATCGGTTTCATCTAGTCTTGTGCCTCGTATCATCAAAGACATTGCGGCAGGTGACTTAACCTATCCTCTCACTATTATTTACCTGATCATAGCCAATTGAAGAGTTAAGTGAAAGCTATGCCTACGGTTACTGGCTGCCGTGTAGAATACTTAAAAAATACGTCATTAAAGCCACTGTATAAAGTGCAATTAAGTATTACTACTTTTGCACTTTTTACGCATTGTGAGGTTGAATGGAGTCGAGTTTACAAATCATTGTTATAAAATTACAAACATTCATGGGGTGCGCCAATCCGTCGTATGTATTACACTGCGACGGATGTAGAATTTTGATAATTCTTCACTGAAATTTAGCAAAAAATGTACTAAATATCACCTTATACAAGCTTCCGAGTTGCGAAGCTCTAAAATACGTAACTATTAATCGTAATTAAAAGTTTGTTGAGAATATAGACTTAGTGCTTTACATAGTGACGGATGCTGACGTGCGCTTGTGAATACGTGTATAATAAGTACTAGAGGGGTCCACCCGGTTCTGTGCGGTTGAAGTATGTTTTCTTTGTTCTAAACAATGGCAAGAGGGTCAACCACACTGAGCCGCCAGGCAACCGACCGTGGAGTATTCCCTTATATAGCTCAGTGAACCCCCCCCCCCACACACACACACACCAGCTTCCCTAGAAAAACATAATTAAACAGCTCCCCTATATTAAACACAATATTTATGTACTAATGTGCATGCGGTAAACTTTTAAAGGCTCACTCAGTGATTTCCGGATGATGGTGCCCTCAATTTTGTAACTAAACGAATCATGTTTTTTTTGCATGTATATAATGCTTGTCCACATACTAGACCCTGTATGAAATATCTAAGCTCAATTCGATGTCCTTCACATAAATAAAATCACAACTTGTAAAAAAAATCCGGATCCTGAAATTTATAAAAATAAAAAAAGACCCAATTTAAAAACAAAAATGTTTACTACATCCAAACGAAAAATCCGTTGCACCTCAAACTTAGGAATTGAGCAAATTTCGGGGATATCTTAGTTCTAGTGGACGATTGTTATAGTAAACAAAAAATATTTAAAACAATATCTGAGTGTATTTAATTTTAACAATGTGCGTTTTTGATCTTTATTCTTGGCTCCTCTCGGATACCTGTCCCACAAGCAAAGACTCAACAACGAAGAGGTGACACAGCACCAAATTACCATAAAATACATGAATATGTGAACAAATTTAAATCCACACATATGTACTGGTCGAGAGTTTGTGAAACAAATGCTTCTAAGCTCACACTATATAGCAAACAAACTGACACGCTAAGGCAGCTATTGGATCTAGACGTTTTCTCCATCGTTAACTCTTCAGTTGGTGATATGATATGTTCTTTCACTTTTCCCGGTCGCCTGTAATCCCTCTAAGCTAGGAAATATTAGCTACTTATCGTGTGTACCAATGCTTCCTATGTCCTCATCCTCTAAGGACACATTCGATAACATATCAACGACGCAGCTACGGATGTCCAAAGCGCCTGTTTAAGTATTTCAACCACTCACGTTGCCTGATATGTTTTATTGGTCTGTGAGTGGATGCTTCCACTTTGAGCCAGGACCACAATGCACAGCGAATGAAAATCCCTTACCCAAGACTAGGTTTGTTATTACCTATGCGACTGTATTTTTTGGTAATAATTCCAAATGCGGTCATGAAGATGTTAAAAGTTGAAAATGAAATTAATGAACTCTGGGCGATGCGCGACTTCAATGATAAACACGTCAGAGTGTGCAGGTTGCCTTCGGAGTTTGACACAATCGCGTCGAGTTTGACACAACCGCGTCGTGTGTAACAACCGCGGCGAGTTTGTAACAACCGCGGCGAGTTTGTAACAACCGCAGCGAGTCTCTAACGTATAACACACACACACGAATCGAGTTGTATAATTGTATTTGTTTTTATTATTATTTTTGTTTTAAATTTTATCTATTTTATTTTTTATCTATTTATTTAGTATTCATTTCTCATTTCAATATTGATTTTAATCCTCGTGTCACTGCAATGCCCATTGAAAACTCCATAAGGTACAATTTTGGTGGAGGAGTTTTTGCACTATTATTTACAAGCGAGGCGTTACATCAAAGAGCAAGGCCGCGGCAACAAAATGTATATTTCATAAACTCTCAAAATTATTGATAAAATACTGATCGAAAAACATGTTGACTATTGACGAAAATGTGGCAACAATATACACACAAGATAATTGACTTGTTTTCCTATTTCATTTTTCAAACCAGGTTTTAAAGATGACGATGGATTGTTATGCAGCGCGCTGAATCTTGAAAAGAAAAGCAGTTGAAAAATTACGTAATACCACCTAAATGAAAGATGTAAATGCATAATCAATGGCTTTATCTTAATTTTAAATAAAAAGAAATAAATCCCAAACCTAAATATGACCTTTTATATATTGATGTAAAAACATAACCTTCACCAAGCTAAAAATATTACTATGTTTAGCATTTCTCTTCAAGATTAATCGTATTGCGATTTTGTGAGATACAAAGCTCAGCTACCGGTTGCTAGCCGGTTAAATCCAGTTCTTTCGTGGATCCTTAGTATAATTCCCAATGACATATATAAAACCCATCTCTCTGTCATTGGCGTTTGGGCCAGATAACGGAGCAACCGAGCTTTGAAAAGTGCTCTAGTTTTCGAGTTACGCCTCCCCTCGGTACAAAAAAACACAATCACCTTTATTTGAAGGATAAATATATGAGATTTAAGAAAATGATGGTTGTGGTTGAAATATTTGGTGGCAGGGATGATTTCTAGGCAGAAAATGCATTTTGGGCTGCAAATTAAGCGAAATTATTATTTTGTAATATTTTTAATTTAAAAAAATAAAAAATATGATTTTTATGGTATCCTTTTTGTTATTGATATAGGTTTTAAACATTGCATAAAGGGTTCAGGTAATACTCGTTGTGGTGACATGTGATAAAAAAAAATGTTTTTTTAGGAAAAAAAGGTGATTTTTGGACTAAAATTCTAGACCCTTTATTGTATAAAACAGAAATCTATAATATAAATGTCAGAGATTGCAGAGTATTGCATCATGATTAAAATTTGTTTTGCTAAGAAATTAAAAAATAATGATTTTCTTAAGTTTTTAGCTCAAAAACGTGATTTTTTTACCCAAAAAACACAACCACAACCATCATTTTTTTTAAATTATATATTACTATTTTTCGAATAGAAGTGATTGCGTTTTGTTGTACCGAGGGGAGGGGTTGTCGACAATTTTGCAGTCCAAACCACTGTACTAAGACATATAATGTTGCTGTGTGTGTGTGTGGGGGGGGGGGGGGGGTTCGCCACTCCTCCCGCACAGCGAGTCTGTAAAGGTAAAGTGCCTTGCCCAAGTGCACAACACATTGGCGACAGCGGGGCTCGAACCCACAACCTTGTGTTTATGAGGCGAGCGCTAATCCACTGCACCTCATGTGCCCACATGTGCGCTATACCGGCCACTGTTTGTTTGGAAAATTGTCGGGAGTGTGATATTACCCACAATGCACTTGAAATTCCGTCCAAGCAACACACTGTAAAATTCAGTAACACAGCAAATCAAGGGTAGCATAGCTGTACTTTCACACCCGTGTTAGAGACTGATTGTTTACGTTCCCAAAAGATGAATGTTTTGGTACATGTCAAGGCGGAAAATGTTGCTAATTTTGCTATCCTTCACTTCTCAGAAGAGTTGCTTATAGAAATGATATGAGTAGCTGAATCCCTTGCGCATGTTAAGGAATATCAGAAAAGAGCGAAATTTAGATCGTACTACTGACCTGCAAAACAGCAATTTTCATGTTTTCAGATTCAAAGTAATTCAAAATGGTGACCTGAGAAGCCATCTAAAAAGATAAATTACTAATTGATCTTATTCGATTTTTTACGGGGTCACGAAACTTATGAGAGAATATTAAAAAAAAAAATAATACAAAAAAAAGAGTCATTAAGGGTCATGGAGGCGGTTTAGTATTCATTAGGCTCGAATATATTCGTTACTTCTCCAAACAAGGTCAAAAATGGATAATTTAAAAATAAAGAAACAAGATAGTCCATTTGGTGGGACCGCATGGCATGTCGGGAAGGCCGGTGTGGCAGGCGATACAGTCCTCCTGGCTCACAGTCCGCCTAACACGGTGAAGAATAGGAACACTTGAATTCTGTTGACTCTTCACGCATCATTAGTTACGCTTTATTTCCGTTGTCGTCATGGAGCCCTGTACTATTGCTCCTGCCTCTTCCGTCTCTACTTTTACATCGTGTAGGCTTTTATCGTTGGCTGGACTCACTCCACCTACAACGTAAGATATGGCACTAAATCAGTGACTCTTCACGTAACACTTGTTTCACTTAACACCCAGTTACTGTGCAATATTTTTGATAAAATATCTGATACTTCAAGTACAGTAGCAAGAGGTAAGCATCAGGGTAATCTCATACCATCGAGACCCAAACCGTGCCTGGGCAAAAGACTTTTGTACCGTGGCTCTGTGGCATGGAATGAGCTTCCCTCTGCTGTTAAATTCCTTACCAACAAGTAAAAAGATGTTTAAAGATCGTCCTACAAATCTCATTTGACTCCTCTCATCATGTATACGTTTCTTATATATTTTAGTGCAATATATTTATCCTATTTCATGTCGTCATGCAATGTGCAGTATGTAAGTATACTTTAATTTTTAACAACCTTTGTGTTTTTTTTGTGTACCTTCTTTGTTAATCTTGGCTGGTTTAAGGGCTGGAGGGGTAGGTGATTTTTAGGTCAGGAGAGTATTGTGTGTGTGTGTGGTGTGTGGGTGCGTGTGTGTGGGTGGTGTGAGGGTGAGCGTGTGTTCAGTGTGTGGCATGTGGTGTGTGTGTGAGGGTGGGTGTGTGTGGGTGGTGGGGGTTGACGTGTATGTGTGCGTGCCGTATGTGTGTGTGGCACGTGGGTGTGTGCGTGCGTGTGTTTTGGAGCAAGGATGGGTGCCTTTTTTTGGGTGGAATTGGGTGCTGGGTAGTGGGTGGGTAATGAAGGTGGGAATCATCTTCTTTTTTATGTTATAAGATAATTTATATTTTTATGTTTTATGTTAGTTTTTAAATGTGTTTGTCCGTTTATGTATGGCCTATGGTCACCTGGGTACCATGGGAGAGCAATGCTGTTGCATTGAATGGTCCTCCCCAGTTCATTTGTAAATAAGAACGAATAAATAAATATAATAAATCCACTAGTTTTCACGCTTGGTCCGTTTGTCGTCCTATGGAGTCCCGGACTATGGCTCCCAAGGGACTATATCTACTTCACACCGGTTTATTACCTGCGGTGAAATGTCGAACATTATCTACCCAAATCCTTAAGAACCGTATGTATACATTGAATGTCCTTCAATTGTACTGTCGCCGAGAAAAATCCTGTATAGTATTTTCCTTTGCATACTGATTTTCACAAAGAAACATGGCTGTCTTTACAACATCCCCGATTATTCTAATTTAATCCATGCGTAATCAATAGCAGAAATTTAGTAGGGGATTCCCTTAAGCGAGTTTGAACTTAATCATTGGGGCGTTGAACCATTTACCTTTCCTTTTAACGCGATATGTCGTACGCCAATTAATATATTTTAATAGGATATAATGTGTGAAGCCCGCCAGCTGATTGGGTAGTTAAATACCGAGGCATAACTAATCAATAATTCATGATTGAATATATGATTGATTGAAACAGACACCCTTCGGAACTTACGGTTTTATCTAACGCTTTATTCCGAAAGTATTGAGAGAGTTTGTTCTCCGGTTCTCTTGTTTTCGAATCTTTCTTCCGTTCTCCTTCGCTCGCTCTCTCCTCATTTTATTTCTTTTCTTTCTCTCTTCTAGTTGGTTTCTATCTTTTTTGAATTAACATACATGATTTTGTCGTGGGTTATCGCCGGTTATAAGAGAGGAAAGTCATAAACACTGACATTCCAGGATGATTTATATTGAGCAATGAAAAAACCAACAAATCGTAGCTCATTTAAATGAAGAAAAAGTGCTTATTTTTTTTCTGTTATTTTTCTCTTTTTTTCAGTTTCTTTTATTTCAATTGTTGTTTTCATCCTTTATCAATCCGAGACAATGCGACGCAATTGCTACTTTAAATGGCACAATAGCATGATTCAGATTTCTCTTAAATTCGGAAACTTTAATTTCCTCGTGTTAAATGGTTTTTTTAATTTGATTTGCACTTTCTGTAAGGACAAAAAAGGCCTTCTAGGACTTAGAGATGGATAGAAAATTACATTAAAAACAGTATGAAAGGTGATCCAAAATTGTATATAAACTAACAATATGACAGCCAGATACCGATTTGCAAACGTTTGACTGCCTTTGGTCAATTGAACATTTCGGGGGACAAAAAAACCGTTCAAGACATGAAAAAAAAAAAAAAAAAAAATACAAAACAATTAAAATAAAAAGTCATATTTCGCATAAGGTTTTTGGATTTTTAAATAGTACAAACTGGAAACAAAATTTATTTGTTGGACCTTATCGGTCCTTCGATGCTCAAAATACACTCTTAAATGCAAATTCAAAATTAATAAGTATATGCGCTATATAATGTGGACTTGAAATAACCAGATACGGTAAGGTATTGATTTGATCCATCAATATCCTGATCCGGTAATTTACCTTTTCCCTGCTATTGTTTCGTCACTGTCCTGCCCTGATACATGCTCTCAGTCTCGGTTTCACACACACCTTTTTCAATACACCAACCACAAAAAAACAAGCATATTTTAAAATATTAACAAACCCCTGCACATCCTCCACCTCGACAAATGGATTACCATGCCAATGCCAACCACTGGCATATAAATAAGGTAAGGGTTAAACGACATGAACCTTAGTTTTCAAGTGTTACAAAAGACATTCAAAGTGATCCTTGATGTATTTCCGAAATCACCGGCGTGCCTTTAGCAAAATGCTACATTGTGAATGTCCGCCTAACTGTTATTTCAGTAATAGCTTTGAACAACGATGAAGGGGCACTCTTCATCTATGACTGTCTCTGATTTATCATGCTGACCGGTAACGTGTCCTTCACACGCTTTTCGCATTGGATGATCCGTAGTGTCCTCTAGGATATAAACTCACTCTTAAAGAGAAAGTTGTTTTTTAAAGAACATGACTGGAATACAAAGATGTCGCAGCGTACCCGTACGTGGCGCCCACTGCGATATTCTGATTATCACAACGTATTCAAGGATAATATAAGATAAAGACCATATAACCACCTCTGACGAACGCCAGTAATCAAACAAGGGCGTCGCAGTCAAGAATGTGTGGTCAAATACACATGTAACCGCGCATTGTACATTAATGTATACAATTCTTATTATCTTACGGTACTTACCTTTTGGTTTCAAGGCCATCGTTTTAGCACCATTTAAAAATCTCAATCTGTGTAATTAGTCCTCATGCACAGTAATTAATGCCAAAACCGCTACCTCTGCAAAGGCCCTTGAGTATTAGAGTTAACTCGGGATTTTCTTATCACTGTCGCAACTGCTCGCATTTTTATCTTTGTTTTGTAGCAGCGATCTGAATCTTGAAAATACAAACGCTAAAGATGTTAGTGGGGTGATCACCAATAAAAAAAAATACCCCCTAACCGAAAGTGGACTTTTGGTGTTAGATTAAAAAAATAATTTCTGAGATAACTACTTTCATATAGACAAAAATTGGCCTTTAGTAAAAAACAAAACAAACTCCACATACCTGTTCAACAAAACAAAATGAACTGGATAAAACATTACACCAGAGCCTGGCAGCGGGTGGAAGAGGGGCAGAGTGAAAATTTCCTGAGGGGAAAACATGAAGGAGAAAAAATGGGTCAACCACGACGGCCGAATCCTGCCTCTTGCACCATTTTAGTCAACGGAATAAACCAGACCTTACCTCCTACAATACTCCCATCATCTAAGTATGAATCTGGATTGTTGACTTCGAACCCCGACAGTGGCTTTAAAATAAGAAAATACCCAGCAATGGTACACGTGTTTATAATAACCTTGAGGACAGAGCGTAACTGGCGGCAGCGGACCGGATTTCAATTTATTCTTGGGCTGAGACTTAATAAAGACCACTTACACGTCTTGCAAATGGTGTTTCCATGACCATATTTACGCTTAAAATATTGAACGGATCGAAATTTAGCATTCCACGTGATGCCTTCGTCTGGCGATTGTTTATTAGTCGCTAGGCTGATAGTTTTCATAGTTTTATTTTTAGATTGGTTGAACGACTGAGGGACGGAATTTGGACATTTTATTCGGAATATATCCCGACAAAGTCACTTACTTTGTACAGCCCGGTGGAAGGCTTTCTTATTGTATGCCTCTATGAATTCGGTTAAATAAACGTTCCCGGAGCACACAAAATATTTTCCCAAACCATTTGCCATTAAAGCCACTATCAGCGACTTCTTCACAATGTAAACCAATCGCGCCCCTATTTTCCTCAAAGTCCATTTTTGCACTGTTGTGTTGGAAATTGTTGTAGTAAATACCCCTGTAAGTTGCTAAGCATAACACGCCGTATTTGTCAAGATATTATGCTTTTATGCTTTGTTTACTAATAAAAGTCTGGATACGACATTTTAAAGCCCAGAAACAAGTCGTAAATGACATTTTCAAGACCGCTTTAAAATGCCCAAGTGTCTGTTTTTCACAAAGAAAAGTAATATAAAGTGTTGATATGACCTAACACTAGCAATTTAGAGAAAAAAATGGCATTTTGAATTTCGAAAAAAATGACTGATAGTGGCTTTAATGTTTCTTAAATATGGGGTCTCAAAAGGGCTTAATAATATTTCCTCGAAACCATTCCACTTAAACAGTGACAACGTTCTCGAATGCTTACAGGAAAACATCCTGTAAAACATTTCTAAAATGTATTTTTACAACGTTGGCGCTTTGGCTGGTGCACCAAGGTCAAGTACATGGGAGAATACCAAGTATCCTGTAATGAGACTACGATCTTTTATTTCTCTGCCTTTACCCCTTCTTGAATCGTCAGATAATTTCAACACACGCACCAGTGCACAGCAAATCGAGCGGAAAATACAACCGGAAACGGGCAAATGAGTAACCACTGCATCGAAATGGACTTCACCTGTTCAAGGAATTATTACTTGATTGCCGCCACCTTTCTATTGACACCCCAAAGAAATAGACCGCAAAAATGTGTGTAAAGGTCGCTCCGTAGGGTATAGATAGAAGAGGGGTGTTTGATTTGGAGGCCAACGCGCTCTCAGAAAAATCCAAGAAGTATGAATTATGTTACGAATTAAATATATACCCATAAAAGTGTGTAACAATAATATTTAGTAATATTAAATAAATAAGGCGTTAATAAAAATAAATTTGTTCCAGAAAAAATGCATGCGAGCAAAAATTATGGAGTTTAAAAGTTAAAGTTACATTTGGGTTGAGTTTTGCCATCAAGAATTGTCAGTTCGGATCCTAACCAGTTAGTTGGATCGAATTGATTTATACGAATAAAAAAATTCGTTCTTGGCAACGGGCGCCGCCATTAGACATTATAGGCTACAGCTGCTACCAGACTTACATACAAATGAATAGGACATCTTTTTTAGAACTATAAAATATGTTCCCTGACAATTTATTGCCCATGAATATCTGAAATATTGCTGTTGTAAGAGAAACATTTTTTTGTTTTTTTTTTTACCATATAGAAAAGTATTAACGAGGAAAGTAAAAATCAATCGACGAGAACAAACAAAAAAACAAAAAAGGTCATGTGTGATGTTTGTACTTAAAACTAGGAGATCTGTTGGGAGGTTAGAGTTAAAATGAGGTGAGTTGTCACTTCAAAAGCAACGCATTTGACAGAATTATATTTAGGCAAACGCTGTGATGCAGCGTGTTTTGTAGTGATTAGTGAAAGTTTGACTTTGAAGTGGGGAGTCCTTTTGAGAGTTAAAATAGGGTGAGTGTTACTTCAGAGTCTTTAGAAGAGGTTACGTTTAAAAAGTGTGATGTGGTGGGTTATGAATGGTTTAATGTTACATTGTGAATTTGGGGCAGGTGGTTCCGAGAGTGTAAAATAGGGCGAGTTACCACAGAGTATCATAATGTTTTTGTTTGCTTCTTCCCAAACTTACTTTTCAATATATGAAATATATGTTACTTCAAAAATACTTCGTACTGTGAAGGTGACAAATCACCATACCATATATTTACCCTCTAAACTACCTCCCTATACTGACAAGTACAAACCTGCTTTTTTTCTTCGTATTAACAAAACAACCAGGAATTGTTTAACCAAAACCAACTCTTGCAATACTCTGTGATTAACTCCCACATTTAAACTCTACAAAAAGGCCTCAATTCTTGTTTAGGGTTTCAAACACCCCAATACTCAACATAGGACGGCCACATCCAAACTTTGCCATATTAACTCTTCCAATAATGAGTACCTCACTTTTGACCTCTTTACATTTACTACCCCCACTTTAAAGTAAAAACATTCCCAATTCGCGCCAATATAATATACAACGCTCAACCGTTGGCCAACAATTACTCTTAATCTTCCCACCTCTTGGAGTATAATCTCACCATTTTTAATGCTCTCCAAAATTTCCTGTCTGCCTGCATTGATGGCAGCACCAGTGCAGAAAAATGAAGAATAAATTTATCGTATTTTTTATTCCGTCTTATCAAATGCTAAAAGAAGCCGAACAGAAGGGTGAGGGGGTGCTAGACCCCGTAGCCAGTACAAAGGGAAATAAGTGGACCCTAATCCCAGATTATAAATTTATAGTACTTTGTTTTATTACACCTCACTTGCCCGGGGACGAGGTTAGTTAAACAATCTACTACTTTTCTAGGGAATGTGCTTGAATCCGTCAAAAATTCTAATTACTAAAGAGAGGCATTCCGGTACACCTTGCTAAACCCATGAATGATAATGATGTAAAATATCTGCATTGTTGTTGTGGAATGAAATAAGAATCATATTCAACACCATCATTATTTGGCTACCTTGAACCCATAATGATAATGATGTGAATTTGATGATCTGTGTAGATGAAATAACTAATAATATTCAAACACCATTACACTTAATTTGGTTTTGAACTAGGGTGGTGATGAAAGATAAAAAGTAACCGTATCTAATTCTAGTGATTGTATTTATTTTTTTTTCTTATTTAATTTTTTGTATTTACCTAGAAAAATAAAAAATATATATCTGTGGAAGTGGGTGTGTGTGAAAAGGCTTTCACGTGTTTGATGATATAATGTGGGGTGTCGTATGGATAAGAAGACGTGGCCAGATATATTTCTCATCATAAAACCATTGTATCTATTCTTCAAGGGGAGCATTTATTTCTAGAATATGACCCCCCCCCCCAAACTCTACCTCCACATTGTAAATCCTCACCAAGCTTTAGAAGTATTAAATCAGGCATGATAAAATTAATCCAAATATACCCCGCGGTTCTAACTGAACTGGATAAGGTAATTTAGTGTTCCCAAATTGGATCTAGATTGGGAGGGGGGAATTTGATATAAAAATATATTACACAAGACGATACAATTGTGGAAGCTTCTTGTCGAGTTTGTCACGATGGTCATTTCATATTTTATTATCAAGGCGAATGAGTATGGTCTAGTTGTCTATACCAATCATATTGCACTGTGTGGTTTTCATGTCAACAAAACGCTTTAAGGGATAAGAGAACAAAAGTCAATACTGGTTGCAGGTAATTATGGTGGACATATAACAAGGAATCCCATAATTTAAATCAGGCAACGTCCTTTGTTCAGATTTTCAAAGGAGTCATCTTCTTTCGTTTTAAAAGAACCCATATATTTTGAGTGATTGCGGCAGCGGCAGTGTTGTCGGTAAATGCATAGACCGTGCGAACCTTTATGTGTACTTTAATAGAAAAACACCTTAAGTGAGAGCGCTCAGTTGCTATTAACCGGTTAAATCCTTACCAGTCTATGTGTAATATAGGGTAATTAAACACATTCCCAACCTCTTTGGATGTCATGCAACGTAATAGTAGAACAAAATAACAAAAATAAAAGCACACAGACTCAAATCAGGTTAAATCAATATAGTCACATAACGACAAACAAACAGATCAAATCGATTACTCGATGAAAAACCAAGTAAGTGGTTTCATTTAGCTAATTGATGTGTGGCGTTCTTCTTTCAGTCAGATTGCACCGTTGCAAGTGACAGAAATCAGCAGGGAGAATTGGAAAAAAAGAGTTGATAAATTGTGAAGCGTAGGGGTGGGGGGGTGGGTGGGGGGGGCTTTTTGGAATGTGGGGGGGGTGGGTGGTTGGGGGGGGTGGGGGTCGGGTGGCGGGGGGATGGGGGGGGGGGGGGTGTGGGGGTTGTTGTTGTTTAAGGGGGGGGGTGGGGGGTTGGGGGGGGGGGGGGGGGTGGGGGGGGGGGCGGGTTGGTTGGGGGGGGGGGGGGGGTGGGGGGGGGGGGGGGGGGGGGGGGGGGGGGGGTGGGGGGGGGGGGTAGTCTGGGCAGGGGGGAGGGGGGGGCGGGGGGGGGGGGGGTTGGGTGGGGGGGGTGGGGGGGGGGGGGGGGAGGGGGAGGGTGGGGGGGGGGGGGTGGGGGGGGGGGGGGCCGGGGGGGAAGGGGGGGGGGGTGGTGGGGGGGTGGGGCGGGGTGGGTGGGGGGGGGTGGGGGTGTCTATATATAGGCGGGGGGTGGGGGTGGGGGGGTTGTTTGGGGTGGGGGGGGGGGGTGTCTCATAATACCACCAAACACCAAAAAAAAAACTAAAAAACACACAACACCAAAAAAAACAACACCAACCCATAAAAAATCAAACAAATAACCTGAAATAAAAACAAAAAAATTAAAAACAAACAAATAAATAACAACACAACACAACAACAACAAACACCATTATAAGAAAAAAAAACACCAAAAAAAGAAAAAAAACATACATACAAACTCCTTACAACACATAATAAAACATTATAAAAACCACGAACCAAAAAAAACAAAAAAGAACCCAAAAAAAAAACAACAAAAATACAAAACAAACATAACAAAAAAGCGTAACGACCTAAAAAAAACCTAAAACCAGCCAATAAAAACCAAAACCACTAAAACACTAAAAATAAAAAAATACCACTCCAAACCCAAAAAAAACAACAAAACAAAAAAATACAAAAAAACCAAACAAAAACAACAATACATAAAAAAAAAAAACTAAAAAATTAAAAAAAAAAAAAAAAAAACAAACAAAAAAAAAAAATAAAAAATTGTTGTTTTTAAAAATACATCAAAACACAACAAAAAAAAAAAAAACAAAAAAACAAAAAAAAAAAAAATAAAAAAAAAAAAAAAAATAAACCAAAAATAAAAATAAAAAACAAACACAAATTTTTCGGTTTTTTTGGGTTTTGGTTTTGTTATTTGGGGGTTGTGGTGGGGTGGTGTTTGTGTGGGTGTTTGGACAAAAATTACTTCCGTTTGCCATTTTGTGTTTTTTGTTTTTTTTTTTTTTTGTTTTTTTTTCTTTTAACAAAAAAAAAAAAAAAATTGTTGTTTGTTTTTAAAAAAAGATTTGTTTGGAAAAAAAAAAAAAAAAAAAATCAAAAACAAAAAAAAAAAAAAAAACAAAAAAAAAAAAAAAACAAAAAAAAAACAACATGTGTTTTTTGTTTTTTTTTGTTTTGGGGGGGGGATTTTTGTTTCTTGAACAAAACAAAAAAACAAAAAAAAAAACACAAATTTTTTTTTTGTTGGTTGTGGGTTTTTTTGTTTTTGTTTTTTTTTTTTTTTTGTTTTTGTTTTTTAATGATCGATAATCCTAACAAATACCACACAATCCTACACACCAAATAAATAAAAAAACCACAAAATACCAACACAAAAAATAAACATAGAAATATGACACATTAAAAAACGACAAACTATGAAAACTTTAATACAACAACCAAAAAAAGAAAAAATACCCACACACCAATCAATAAATTAAATAAAAAAAACAAAAACAATAAACAGAAAAGACAAACAAACCAAAAGACAAAGAAAAAACTATAAAAAACAAAAACTCAAAACAAACAATAAAAGAAAACAAAAAAACCAAAAAAAAGAACAAATCAAACAAAAAAAAATCTAACACAAAGAACAAACAAAAAAAAAAAAAAAAAACACACAAAAAGAGAAAAAAACAAAAAAAAAAAAAAACAAAAAAAAAAACAAAAAAAAAAAAAAAACAATAAATAATTTTTTAATTTTAACACATCAAAACAAAAACAAAGAAAAAAACAAAAAAAAAGAAAAATTAAAAAAAAAAATGCGAAAAAAAAAAAAAAAAAGACAACTGATCAAAAACAAAAAATCAAACAAAAAAAACAAAAAAAAAAAAAAAACAAAAAACAAAAAAAAAGCAAGAAAAAAAAAATAGGTGGGGGGGGGAGGGGGGGGGGGGGGGGGGGGTGGGGTGTAGGAGGGGGGGTGGGTGGGGGGGGGGGTGAAAGGTGGGGGGGGGGGGGGGGGGGCTCGGTGGGGGGGCGGTGGATGAGTGGGGGTGGTGGCAGGGGTATAATAACATCAAACCCAAATAAGTAAAAATTAAAAACAACTAAAAGACCTCACCAAAAAAATAATACTACCTAAACAAGAACTAAAAAAAAAAAAAAAATAACACAAAAAAATACATAAAAATCCCTTACTTTTCAAACATTATCATAACCCTTTTAGCAGAACATAAAATTACAAAATACAAAAAAGAAACGTGTTTGGGGCGGTGGGGGTGGGGGGGGGTTGGGTGGGTGTGTGAAGCGGGCTGGTGGTAACCAATCCAAATATATTACCTAAACGCAATAACCAAAAAACAATAAATCAAATAATAATAACTAACGCACAAATACCATAAGACAATTCCCCCTCCAAACAAAAAAAAAAAAAACAAAAAACCATCAAAAAATGATCAACACAAACAAAAAAAAAAAAAAAAAAACAAAACAAAAAAGAAAAAAATAAAAAACGCCTCAAACAACGCCTCTTTAAAAAAACAAAAATCCCAAAACACCAAAACAAAAAAACAAAACAAAACAAATATAAAAATAAAACATCATACAAACAAAAAAACAAAAACCTCTAAAACAAAAAATAAAAACACACCAAAAAAAAAACAAAAAAAGAAAACACAAACTATATCACAAATAAAAAACCAATAAAAAAAAAAAACACACCAAAAACATAAAAAAAAAAAAAAAAAAAAAAAAAAAAAAAAACCAAAAAAAAAAAAAAAAAACAAGAAGGGGGGGGGGGGGGGGGGGGGGGGGGGGGGGGGGGGGTGGGGGGGGGGCGGGGGGGGGCGGGGGGGGGGGGGGGGGGGGGGGGGCGGGGTGGGGGCGGGGGGGGGGGTGGGGGGGGGGGGGGGGGGGGGGGGAAAAAAAAACAAACAAACCACAAAAAAACAAAACACACACAAAAAAAAACAAAAAAAAACAACAAATAAAAAAAAAACACAAATCAAAAAAAAAAAAACCAAAAAAAAAAAAAAAAAAAAAAAAAAAAAACAAACAAAAAACAAAAAAAAAAAAAACAAAAAAACAAAAACCACAAAACAAAAACACAACAAACAAACACACACCCCCCACCACCCACCCCCCACCCCCCCCCCCCCCCCCCCCCCCCCCACCCCAACCACCCCCCCCCCCCCCCACCCCCCCCCCCCCACCCCCCCGGCATCGTTTCCACAAAAATCTTATTCATTAAAAATGAAGACATACTTTTTTTATCAAAGTTGAGTTTTGGGTGGATATTGTGTGATGATGCTGAGGCCTCTTTCTTGTCATTTTTAATAAGTGAAATGTTAAAATCATTAGGCTTATATTTAGTTTATATTGTATGTCATTTAATTATAGATTAGAAAACTGTATTCTTGGTGTGTTTGTGTTAGTATGTAAAGCGCTTAGATACTGGTAAGTGGTTATTAGCGCTATAAGTGGCAATTATTAGTTATTAATTATATTATTATTATTAAGAAGTGGTTTAAATTTATACTACATGCACGTACTCACACTCACTCATTCATTTCTTTGCACTACTTGTTATGATTGTTATGTTTGTCAAATATTAGAATAGAACCAGAATCGTTGAATTACTTATTCAGTTTAAAGACAAAGACATTAACATGATATAGAGGGGAGAGTAAAAGACTTCCTATATCCCTTCATACCTAAATGCGATTTTTGACCAATTTCCAAAAAAAAAAAAAAAAAACCAGCGGACCCATGGCCTTGTATTTAGGGGGAAGTTGCTTCCTAGATCTAAAAAGAACAAAATAAACACTACCCTCCTTTTTTCTGGTGATCGTCAGGTTGGTACGTAGCCTTGTCCCTTAGGGAGGTTAGGGATATAGCGGGTCGCTCTTCAAAATAAGACCTCGCGTTCATATCAAATATGATACAACAGACGATCCATAAGCCTCGTTGTAAAGAGAGAGTATCAAGGATCTTTGTAGTCCAATTATGAGATTCCGAAAATTACCGGCGTGTTCATTGTTTGTCGGGATGAAATTATTCCTCATAGCTTTACTTAAACACAATGTCAAGCAGCCCCGATTATTCTAATTTAATCAAATCGCAGATAATTAACGAATCCTCTTACGGGAGTTTGACTTAATCAATTGGGCGTTGATTACCTTTCCTTTAACGCGATATGTTACGCCAATTAAGTATATTGTGAATAGGATATACTGGGTGAAAGCCCGCAAGCTGAATTTGTAGTACGATACTACTGGCATAAACCTAATCCAATTTCATGATTGATTATGATGGTTGAACAGGCTACCTTCGGAACTACGTTTACAATCTAACGCTTTATTCCATAAAAGTATTGAGATATTTTGTTCTATTGTTTTCGACTTTCCTTATTGTCTCGTTGCTCTCTTTTATGTTTTTTATTCTTCTCTCTTCTATTTGGTTTCTATCTTTGGATTACAGGATTTGTCGTGGTTATCGCCAGGCTGGATCTTAAGTATTGTATTGAACTTAATTCAACATAAGGAAAAGTGCTTATTCACGATTTTTTTTTCTTTTTTTCAAGTTTCTTTATTTCAATTTTTGTTCCACGTCTTATAACCCGGTACTTGCCAGATTCGATGCTGAATCAATTGCTACCTTACCTGACAATAGCATTGATTCAAGGATTTCTGTAAATCCGACGAAAATTTCGTTTCCATCATGTAATTTTCTGGTGACTTTTTTCCTGGTTAAAAACAAATCGTATAGAAACATATTTAAGGGGACCAAAGGCATGAAAAAAATTCAACTAATGAAAAGGACCCTTACTGAAATAACTTACAACGAGTTTGGAAAAACAATTTTGATGTTTACCATTCGTGGCAATTCTGGAACAGAAAAGCAGGTGTCACTTTTCCCCATCCCTTGACAGAATTTACCAGTGGTATCTAGCATGTTTTGCGACACAATTCAAAGCATTGAGACCGGGATTCAGGAGATTGGACTATAAGCTTGTGTAAGATATTGATCTGGCAGTGGAAAGGTGGATTAGCCGGGATTACCATATATACAATAGCAAGGGTCTGTGAGTGATGACAAACATCTTTTCAAGTTTGTAAATGCTGGCAGTCAATTCAGCATCCTTTTTCAGAAATTGCACAAACTGCCACCTCTCTGGAAACTCTTCCTGTTTTTACTGTTTTACAGAATGTAAAATCCAACTTGTTTTCAAAACTCGTGTGGAAGTGATCAGTAAGGGTTTGTTTTCGTATGTCAATTTTTTATGCCATTATGGCCCTTAAAGTTACCAAGTTGGGCGGTGAGCGTTTTAAATATAAAGTATAAGCATTCTTAAATACTAATACAATCAATGATTGTTTAAATGAAATAAAGGTTTCAAGTAGCCGAGGCCATTTGATTTTGGTTTTGGAGCCATGTTTAATCGCATATTTTTTTTTTATTTTATTACTGCGAAAATTTGACATGTCCCTTTCTTTGTAAGACAAAAAAGACAGAGATAGACAATTGGTTTTAAGAACAAATAATGTAAAGTGATCCCAAATTCATTTATATTAAACTAAACAATTTGACAGCCAAATAAGATTTAAAATGTTTAAAAAACTAAAAAATTAAAAAAAAAAAAAAAAAAAAAAAAAAAAAAAAAAAAATAAAAAAACAAAAAGCACATTTCGCGTGAGTTTTGGAAACCTTTGGAAAAACAACTTTATTTGTGGGCCATAGGTCCTTCGAGCTCAGAAATACCACTCTTTAAAATTCAAATTACATAATTGATGCGTATTAAATAGTGGATTGGAATAATATGGTAAGGTATGATTATCCATTCAATATCTGTCCGGTAATTTACCTTCCTGCTTATTGTTTCGTCACTGTCTGCCCTGATGCCTTCCGTTCTCGTTTTCACCTTTTACATGACAAACATAGCATTTTATTCAAAATATTTACCAACCTTCTGGCATCTTCGAAAAAATGGATTACAATGCTGTGCCAACTAGCTGGCATAAAAATAAGGTTTTAAACGACAGGAACATTAATGTTCAGTGTACAAAAACATTCAAAGTGATCCTTGATGTATTTCCGAAATCCCGGGTGTGCCTTTTAGCAAAATGCCCATTGTGAAGTCGTCTCCTGTATTTCAGTAAATAGCATTGAAACAACGATGAAGGGAGCTACTCTGCGTCTATGACTGTCTCTGATTTATCATGCTGACCGGTAACGTGTCTTCACAAGCTTGTCGTATTGATGATCCGTAGTAGTATCTCTAGGATATAAAAACTCACCTGTGTAAGTTGTTTTAAAGAACATGACCGGAATACAAAGCGTGTCAGCAAACCTTATTTCAAGAGTAAGTAAAGGACAAAGACCATACACCACATCTGACGTCAACGCCAGTATCAAACAATGGCGTCGACAGGCAAGATCTGCCCAAATACACATGTAACGCGTCATGGTACATTAATGTAACATATCGTACGCTACTCTTTGTGGTTTAAGCAATCGTTTGAGCAACATTTATTAAAAATATTCCAATCTTTTTTTAAAATTAAAGTTGAGTAATTATGCCAAAACTAGCTACTCTGCAGGCCCTTGAGTATGATTATGAGTTAGTGGGAATACTCAGGAGTTAACCATTCATATCCTTACCGTTTTGTCGGTTGCGAGCTGAATCTTGAAAAGAAAAGCTCAAGCTGTTAGTGGGGTGATCAAAATAAATAACCCCCTTTAATGAAAGGATTTTTTTTTAGATAAAACAAATATATTCTGAGGAGAAGTACGGTAGGGGCACCACAGCACCGCAGCACCAAACGATGTGACCTAAGTCAGTCGGCGCGGGCACGATAAAACAAGGCGAACTCGTACTTACGCGTGCGTAAAATATGTCCCCGCCGAATAGCGCGATCACTAAGTGATGGGACTAGAACTGTACCAGTACACCCTTTAATTTTGGCCACCACTAGCCTCACCAAAAATTAATTTGAAAAAAAAATTTGGCTTTTTGGTGAAGTAACTCGAGAAATCTATAAAATTCATCGTGCAAAAACACTATGAAATTCACTAAATTTAGTTAAAAATATAATAAATAATTTATTCAATTTGGCAAACACTATTTTGAAAAATCATCTGTGACCACATTTTAATTTGGGGACCCAAACGGGTCTAGAAAGGGGCGAAACACCGAATTTTACATATGTCCACATTTTCCAAGAAATGTAAAACAGGCTGGCAACCCAAAAGATTGACCCAATTGGGTAACAACCACAACTAAAAGAATACTTTCAATGAAAACGTGGGCACTGATCTAGCTATGTTAACACCTTTGTTGTAGTATACTCCCCAACTAGCAATTACGATGATATTGCCTATTTAAGTTTGCTTCGAAATACGCCCAAAATAATCAGGTCGAGAATTCTTCGCCCCACTTCCTTCCACCAGAGTTACCATCACTATACGCCACACAGAACTCCAGAAAACTTGTACAAGCCTTGCGGGAAATTTCATAAATTATGCAAAAAATAGATTACTTAAGGAGCAATTTTTTACACCCAAAATCTAATAAAGTCGAGAATTCATCAACCCGCTTCTTTCCACCAAGTTACCATCATCGGAGCCCTCACGGAACTCAGATAAATGAACCACAATATGGTCACTATGTTGACATTTTCTGTGCCATATTGACCTTTTTGGGCCTGACCTTTTCCCCCACCCCATGACAGACCCAGGGGAGGACCCTGGGTGGGGTTGTGAATTAAATGGGTTAGTAGGGGGTTTCCCCTCCGACAATATACCAAGTTTTGGCTACTCTAGCTCATACAAGAAAAAAAAAGATTATGCCCAAATGTTCCAGGGTAACATTTGTTATCACTGGACATTACATACGGAATACATACGGGGGAACCCCATAAGGACGGAGCCCATTTTATAGTCCCCTACCGAACTTCGTTCGGCGGGGAGGGGACCAAAAAGTCCCATTCCTGTCAAATATTTAAACAAAAAAAGGAACTGGGATACAATATTACAACAGGAACCGGCTATGTGGGTGGATAGGGGCAGGGTGAAAAGTTCCCGAGGGGAAAAAAAAAACGTGAGGACAAAAATAGGCACTCACGCTGAATCAGGCCTCCTTGAAACTCCAGGGCTTGCCCTGCGGTAGGGGCATTTACACTTTGTTACCGACTCTGCATACAAAAGAACCCTCCCCTCTGCGGCAAACTTTTAGTGTTCATTCCTTATGATAAATTGGCATTGGTGAAACAGATAACGGCCCAGTCGTCGTCAAAGGGATATGCCACTGATCTCTATACAATGGATTGGAAAACTGGGCACTGACGGGCCATATTGGTAATCCAAAAAGAGGCCCAAGCAGGAGGTGGGTTACGAGCCGGTCATTGATAAAAATTTGTTCCCATTGAAATGTGGATAAGCGACATAACAAAGGGTTTTATAAAGATAGAGAGGCAAACGGTTAAGTAATCTTAGAAATACACCAAAGAGGTTTATATAGATAGAGAGGCCAAAACGTACGTAATCTTTAGAAATTCACCGTATCGCATGTTTTGCCGAACACAAAGTAAACATAGTAGAGTACAACATAGAAAGCAATGGCTGACTTCGCTTCTTCCAATTACTGTGGGTGCCGCTTTGCATAACACTAATCGGTAGTGATAAAATTAATGTATGTGTTAGAGGGGCCAGGTGTAAGAATAGTGTGTACATGTGATCATTGTGCTCAGATACTCTTTTCTCATAATGCAAATGCGCGTTAGGTGAAAAGATGTATTCATTGAGGCGGTTTATAAATCAAGACGACTGAGTGTCCATTTCATTCGTTTGTTGGCAATGGTAGGGACAAAATTAAACCACCAATAGCACCCCAGCACATCCAAAGCTGATATTTTGGCGGATTTGGTTTGTATCGAATTGACATTAGTGTGTATACAAGCCTACCCAAACTGATAATATTCCGTGCAATATTCAAACTGTCAGAGCCCCAGCACGGACGACTGGGTTTGAATGGCGTTTCACCCCATTGAAAAATTACACCGTACTGCAGTTTTGCCTACCACAAAGAAAACCTAGAGTTACCAACAATAGAAAGCAAGGGCGGCCTCCGCTTCTTCCACAGTATGTGGAAGAAGGTGCCGACTTGCATCTTAACTAATCAGGTAGTGATGACTACAAATTATTAATGTATGTGTTAGAGGGGGGCAGGGTTTGTAATAATAGTGTACGGATCATTGTGCCGCAGCTACTCTTTGTTTCATAATGCAATGGCGCTTATGTGAAAGATGATAGTGAAGGCGGTTTATTTACATCAAGACGACTGATGATGTTCAGTTTATTCGTTGTTGCGGTGGGCCAGGGGTAGCGACAAAATTTAACCACCCCAATGCACCCAACATCCAACAACTATATTTTGGCGGATTGTTGTAACGAATGACATTATTGTGTGTATACGAGCACCCCAATGATATTTATTGCCGTGCACTATCAAAATGTCAGCGACAAGCCACAGGACGACTGGTTTTGAATGGCGTTTCACCCCCATGGGACATAACAGATACAGAATCAAGCCAATTCATTTGAGCTCATTGTATTTGCGGTATGGGATCGCAGTCTTAAAACGTGCACCAGGATACCAATTCTGTTAAACAGGTGTCTCGGAATGCTATTGTGTTCGGAGACCAAGATTGTCCGCCGTTGGTCCATCATCTATTTCCAATTACTGTTGTGTAGCCAATCCATTGTATAGAGATCAGTGGGGAAGGCCGGGGCATTACATTCAAATACTCCACAACCCCAAGTCCTTGTATTCAACGGAATAGACAGACATTACCTCATACATACTCCACATCGAAGTATTGAATCTGGAGTGTATGATTTCGAAACCCGACAGTGGCTTATAATAAGAAGAAAATACCATCAATGTTAAAGTGGTGTTATAATAAGCTTGAGGACAGGACGTTATGGCGCCAGCAGTGACCGATTCAATTTATATCTGGTGGGATGAGAAAGTTAATAAAGGCCCACTTGACAGTCTTGCAAATGGTTCCATGATCATATTTACGCTCAAGTAATATTGTACGGATAGAAATTTAGCATTTCCAAAGTGATTGCCTTCGTTGGCGATTGGTTTATTAAGCGCTATGCTTATAGTTTCTTTTTTTTTAGATTGTTAACGACCTGGGGAGGGAATTTGAAATGTTTTATTGAATTAATCCGACCAAGTCACTTATTTGTATCAGCCCCGGTGGAAGGCTTTCTTATTGTCTTGCCTCTGATAAATTGCGGTTTAAATCAACGTTTCCCGGAGCACACAAAATATTTTTCAAACCATTTGCCATTAATTGTTTCGTCCCGGGGGGTCTCAAAGGCTTGGGAAAATATTTTCATTGACAAACCATTCCACCTAAAACAGTGAAACTACGATCTTTTATGTCTTTGCCTTACCTTCTTGAATCGTCAGATGATTTCAATACACGCACCAGTGCAAAGCTAATGGAGCGGAAACTAAAACCGGAAACGGGCAAAAGGAGTAACCACGCAGAAAGGACTTCAAAAAAACGTTGAAGGAATTTTATACTGATTTGCCGCCACCTTTCTAGTGACCCCCCAAAAAAAGACCGACAAAATAAAAAATGTGTGTAAAGGTCTCTCCGTAAGTTGTAGACTTGGAATGGAGGTGTTTTGATTTGGAGGGCAACGAGCTGTCAGCAAATCACAAGAAGTATCATTATATGGAATTATGTGACGAATATTAAATTTATTACCACATTAGAGTGTAAAACAATAATTTGATATTTAGGTAATATGTAAATAAATAACGCTTTAATTAAAATAAATTATTCAAGAAAAAAAAAGCGATTGAGCAAAATTTTAGCAAGAAAGTTTTAAAAATCGTTTTGTGAGTTGCCATCAATATGGTCAGTTCGTGGATCCTAACGAAGCCGAACCCGAGGGTGAGGGGTGAGAGCGAGCCAGTCCAAGGAAAATATAGTGTGCCCTATTCCCGATATAAAAAGTAGCTAAGTAATTGTTTATTACACCTCACTGTGAAACGGGGGACACACGGGTTGTAGTTAAACAGAACGAAAACTACTTCTCAAAGGAAATCGTTCTAAACTTCTAATCCTAAAGAGAGCACTCTTGGCATACCTTGCTAACCCATGAATGATAATGATGTAAATATCTGGTTCATTGATCTGTGTAGAATGAATAATACTACATATTCAACAACTCATTAATTTGGCATACCTGTGTGGCTAACCCATATGAATGATAATATGTGAATATTTGGTATTGATCTGTGTGTAGAATGAAATAATACAATCATATTCAAACCTAGCTAATTTGTATTTTTTTAACTAGGGTGATGAACGAAAAAAGTATACCGTATCTAATTCTAGTTATTGTTTTATTTTTTGTTCTTATTTATATTTTGTATATGCCTTAGAAAACAATATATATCTTGTGGAAGTGGGTGTGTGTGAAAGGGCTTTCAAGTGTATTGATGCTATAATGTTGGTGCGTCGTAGGGATAAGGAGACGTGGCCAGATGTATATCACAGATTTTCTCATCATAAATACCATGTACCTCTTCAAGGGGGCATTTTTTTACATATGCGGTAGATGCGAACCTTACATACAACCTTCTACCTCCAAATGTAAAGCCTCACCGCTTTAGAAAGTCCTGTCATGGCATAAAATTAATCAAATATACCCCGCGGTTCTGACTGAACTGGATAAGGTATTTTCGTGCTTCAAAATTGGATCTAGAGTGGTAGGGGGACTTTGATATACAAAATATATTACACCAATGACGATTACAATTGTGGAAGCTATTCGAGTTTGTCACGCATGGTCATTTCCTATTGTATTATCACGGGCCTCATTGACAGCACTATGGCAATATACATATGAAATGCGTCCTGTCCTAGTTTTCATGCCATATTATATCGTTTGGTTTTCAATGTCCACAAAACGCTTTCAATGATTCGAAAATTCTAAATGGTTGGCAATTGTATTATGGTGACATTATAACCAAGGAATCCATAATTAAATCCATGCAGCCGTCCCCAGGGCTTTTCCAGATTTTCAAAGGAGTCATCTTCTTTTGGTTTTAGAACAGACCATCACATCTTTGAGTGATTGCCGGCAGCGGCAGTATTTTCGGTAAATAGATAGACCGTGCGAACCTTTATGTGTCTTATAAATAAAAACAACCTTAAGGAGCGACTCAGTTCTTGTATTAATTAACCGTTTATATGGGTAATGAAACACATTCCCAACCTCTTGTTTAGGTCATTCACTGTGAAAGTAAAACAGAAAGAAAGACAAAAAACGACCACACGGCTCAATTCAGTGTAATCAACACACACACACACACACACACACACATACACACACAAACTGATCAGATCGATATAATCGTATAATCGATGAAAACCAATTACATGTAAGTGGTTTCATTTATACTACTTAGTTTTCTTCAATTATAACTAAGTAAGTGGTTTTATTTATACTATAGTACTTGGCAAGTGTCAACTCCACTCATACATTTCTTTGCACTACTCGCTATGATTGTATACGTTTGTCAAATATTAGGATAGGACATGATATAGAGGTGAAAGTAAACTGACTCATATATCCCTTAAATCCCTAAATGCCCTTTTTTGCCACTTTAAAAAAAATACGGAGCGGACCCCTGCCTTGTGTTTAGGGGGAAATTGCTCCTAGATCTAAAAAGACAAATAACGCCCCTTTTTGCGGTAGTCATTTTTCTCTATGGACGTAAGGGATATAGTGGTCGCTCATTAACTAATGAATACGCATTGATATCAAAGTATGTTAACAACAGTTGATCCATAGCCTCTGTTGTAAAGAGCATCAAGTGATCTGGTAGTCCAAGATCACTTAGTTTTCGTGGTTTGTCGGAGTGAAGTTATTCTGCCTATCTTTATTTAAATACAAGTCAAGCAGGATGCCGATACACGGGCCTTCACCGTTGCCCAAACAAAATCACTGATAACCAGAATTAACCAAGTCCAGCTGAACTGTGAACCTCAGCAAAAGAAAAATAAAGATCAATACAAGTTAACATTCGACCTCGAAGAAAACTGGTAATGAAGATAATATCACTCCAGACATTTTTGACTGACTTCAATTTCAATAAGGAATTTACATCGCTGGCTCCAAGAGAACGAAACCTCTTGACGCCTTCAGCACCCGGAAAAATATGATCAAGTTCTCGGATGTACTACGGCTAGACCTTATATCCATGACTTGTGTTTTCTGAAGCCTGGTGGCTGGTGTCAAAGCACATTGAACTTATTCTGTTCACATTTGCACTACATTCGCGTTGCATTATAATAATAATAATAATAATAATACACAATACATGTCTTTATATTACTCTTGAAACTCAATCTTGAAAAGTATTGTATTTGCAGGATACTCCAAACTTTCCCATATTAATACCGATTTTCAAAAGTTTGCAAACCCTTTTTGACTTTGTATTAAAGGAAATATCTATTCTAAACGACATAGTAAATCCCATCCTTGTGTCCTTAAGAACGTTTTAAATGAAATGGCGGCGCCAGATTTCTTTTTCAAAATAACTAAACTACCTTTTATTTTAAAATAAAAATAAGCCTTATTTGTGTATTTCACCCTCACAATTTTAGGGGTGTGTAACCCAAATGTCCCCGAGTTTTAAATTGTTTTCTGCACCTCACACTTCCAAAGTTGAGTAATCCCCTTCCCTAAAGTCGGATTAGGAAGTGATTAATGAGTACAGAATGTTTCCATTTACTTAAAGTGAGGAATCGTATGTGTTGTTTCTGTACTATAAGCCTCTGATGAACACGTCACAGAACTAACCTAAACCCCATCTGTTAAGTTTCGCGTCGATATTTTAACCAGTTTTTTTTAAGTTAGAGCTAAAAAACGTGATTTTGTAATTCCGAGGGTGTCGCTGACACAGGCCAGTACAGCGATTTCGTGCCCATATGTGTTGTGTGTTCGTACGATGACATCATCGAATGATTTTCTAGCCTCAGCTCACTGAGTTTTGGCGAGTTTTTTGACGTGCTAGGGTTAACGCCCATATAATAGAAAAGCAACCCCATTCTTGTAAAACCCGGAAGTACAATTTATCCAAGGCGGTCAGACAAGGCGGTCAGACTACAGATAGTTGTGGGCGAGACTGTAATACTAGCTATGATTTCAACTATCAAACGTTTTAAATGGCTTAGTTTACATAAAGATAAAAAAGTAACGCAGCATGTCTAAATACCCAAATAAGTTAAAATCAGTTTTTTCGTTTGCACGAAAACATAAATGCTATCAATAGTCTGCTTCTTAGTGTAAATTTTGATACCCTTCTTGACCATTGTGATCAATATCGCCAACACAGTGTTAATTTTACGAAAATCTGTCACAATTTCAAAGTTACACATTCACCACATGCATGGTAAGATCCGTTAAAAAAACCCGCGAAGAATGCGTTCTTTCACTGAATAACAATCAATACGGCATACCTTTTACTGCAACTTTGAAAAAGGTAAAGATTTTTTTAACTGGGTATTGCGTTTGCAACATTGATCGCAACAGAGAAAGAAGGGTATAAATATTTACAGAAGAAAACAGGCTATGAGAGCAATTTGTTTTCGTGCATACCAAAAATAGGCTAGTCACTTAAGGGGTATTTAGACCTTCTGCGTTACTTTTTAGGTCTTTTAGTTATATAACCGTGAGAAAACCACAAAAACATACAAATTGAGCTTTAAGTTGCCGTTGAGATAACGCGACACAAGGTAGTTCTATACTATTCAGAATTATTTCGAGACGCTACATGAATGCAATAAGCGTTAGACTATTCCTTACGCATGCACGACAAGCGGCCAAAAGAACGAACACTTGGACTATGCATGTACCTTACCAAATGTAAATTCATCCTACGGCCCTCTAATTACCTAAAATAGCTTTGGTGAAAATCGTTTATGTGGTCAGTAAGATGAACCTTTAGTCATCCACTATGAGGGCATGCCATTTCATCACTGCCGTCTATACCATTAAGGCTTTCTATGCTTTTCATTCATCATCGAACATTGACGATCCTCCTTCTATCACGTTGTCAGAGAAAAATAAAACTGAGCCGTTATTGATGTATTTGAGATATTCACAATAGGATACTCCCGATCTACATCCTGGCTCTAAGATGCGTTACAAAGGCGTCTATAAAGATACATATTACAAGGATAACTTGGGTGTGTTATAAGGGTAACACGTATATAAACCCGTTTTTTCTTACTGTTCTCACCTTGTCGGCCTCTCTCTTTCTCCCCCTCTCTCTCTCCTTCCTCTCTCTCTTCCCTCTCTATTCACCGTTTCTTCTTTCTTCTCTTCTTGCCTTCCCTCCTCTTTTTACCTCTTCTTATTCGCTTTATCGCTATATTCCATGTTTCTCTCTCTGCCTGCCATTTTGTCGCTTGGAGAAGATTTTCTTGCACTACTTATAACACAGTTTCCAAATGTCGAGTCATCTCCTCCTCAAAGGCCCTAGCCTGGGGAGGCAAATTATAGCCAATCCCTCGGAGGTTGAAATTATGTGTGCCTACTCTTAAAAGGCCAACCTTTTAATATCATCCATATCCCTGGCACGGTTAAATGGTGCAACTAAACCCTTTCAGATCCCTATAGATGTGCTATTTGTTATTAGTAAATTGCCTATACTGGGGTGTGAGAGCAAACATTGTGCATTCATTTGCCTATTAATACTAGCCGATCACAGAAAATGATAAGCGGTCAGGTTTAATCAAACCTCAATAGCACGCCATTTGGTTGTCCTTCATTTACTGTACACTTCTTTGTTCATATATTCAACTCACATACACAACATTCAACATGAAAAGCAATTAAATATAGCTTTTCATTATCAGGAAGGGGTTGGAATACGGCGTATTGCCGAAAAAAGACCGCCTCGATAACAAAATATGATTGCCGGGTTATAAGCGTTGTATTTAAGTCCCTTAAACTGCCAGGGTTTTCAACAACTCGAAAACGCACGCTGATCACGTGTTTAGGCAGATGGTTTTAACCTATTGTTTCGGAAAAGTAGTTGTGAAAAACTATTTGGTCCACCTGTTACATGTGATGCCTCCACAATTATATGGGGATGTCTTTGGACGGTACGTTTGTGTGCTATTTAACACTCTAATCGAAAGTGGGGTCATTCCTGGATTAAAGTCGTCATATGTACAAACATTTAAGGTTGTTAACTTTAACAAAGAATTAGGTCTCCCCGCCTCCTCCCCGTGTGATTATTGGTGGTTAGAGTAAACTGCATGTAATTATCGTTTCGTTCTCTTCTTTGTTCACAATTGCGATATTTTATACCTAATGACAAATGGACGCATTCATTTTTATTGTTCTAAACAAAGGAACACGTTGTACCCGCTTTGAACTGTCTGTCATCCACGGTGAAGGTTGGAAAGGCCACCCCGTCCCCTTACTTAAACGCTGTCAAATCAGAAATAAAACAAAAAAAAAAAAAACATACTAACCTTAGCCCCGGCAATACCACTCGCGTGCTATGGCCACGACTCCAGATTCATTTCATAATGAATATCAACCTTTATTTTATTAGATATATAATCACATATGTTCATATAATTATTATGATTTTTATGCTTATTTTGAATCCGAAGGGGGGTCAGACAAGACACCGTTGACTCTTCTTTGTAGACAAAACGAAAAAACTTAGTAAAATGTGTCCAAAACAGTCATCTTAGTGTTGTTCACCCCGGTAACTCGAGAATTTGTCATTTTTTCCAACCTGTGCATTAAAACAGTCATTGCCCAAATGATTGCTGTAACCACGTATTCAAATAATTCATAAGTCCGTCATTACAATAAATTGTTTTGATCCTGACTTGATATCTACCCTCTACTACCCTGGGTGTTTGTGACAGTCAAGAATTTAATTCAATCTCATAAAAATATTTATTTCAATCAATTCCTTCAATTAAAGCATCCAAGATGGCTTCTGATACGTTAAGATGGCTATAATTGAACGATGTATCTAATCCAATCAATTGTCAATAAATATTAGCTGCTTTGTTGTATTTGAGTAATTAATATATGAGTTTTTTAGTTTTTGGTGGCCATTTGTTTCATTTGGTACCCATCGGAATCAGATTCAGTAGTAACACCTGCTCCTTTTCTCTTTACTGCTCTGTTTGGCATCTTATGTGGTTTGGTATAGTCCTGAAACAGTTACCGTAAACTTTTTGTGCTAAAATTGATTTTTCTTCTTGCTGTTTTGCATTCAAGGGTCCAGACTGTCAGAAATGATGGGTTCAAATTTGCAGACTGCTGCCCCCTTCGTCAAGGAGAATATGAAATCGAGTCATAATTGTGTTTTGTAATGTTAATTACATTATAAGCTTAGAAAAATTGATTGTATTGCCTAGGTCCACTTTAATTTAAAGCGCTATAGCCCCAGCCCCATAATGGTTCAAAGGCATCTTGGGTAAACTTTACCGCAATGCCCAAATTTGATATTGAAACTGGTGACAACTTTTTTTTTGATTGGGTCTCGTATGATCCAAAATGTCTTATTTTAGAGTGTGTGTGAGATTTGGTTGGCTAATTACATAGCAAAAATGTAGGCAAAGGGTCTACATGGTCTATGTGGGTCACCAAAACTTTCTCTGGATGTTGCAAATTGGTGATTCACCAAATCAGTTAAAAGTAACTTTCTGTTTCAGGTTTGACCAAGATGAATCATTTGACACCACTTTCAAACAACATCGGAGCATTTACTACCCCCAGGGTGACCTTGAAACCATTAGGGACGATTGCTTTAACTAGAATTTGGAACCTAGGCAAATATATTTGTTCTAATCCTTATAAGGAGAACGAACGTGTTATGTAACATTTAAAGCACAATTTGACTCGATTACAAATTTCCCTGTACTAATTATTTCCCCCTTGGATGAAGGGGGAAGCGAGTGAGTGAGTGAGTATTAAAATGTAACGACAACTCAACACAAATTGTGTTATATAAAATATCGTGTCATTACATTTGTCATTTAACATGAAATATAAAACCAACGCAATACAAAAACTTTCATTTCAATTTCAAAATTGCAATTAACATTACAAAAGGATTCACATCATACAGTGATGAACAAGAGCATCACCTATCCATTTAAATCAGATAAACCTAACTTTTAAAAAAATTTGCAAAGATACACTTAGAAAAACATGCATCAAGAAAAACAAGTTCAAAGTATCTGATAAATTTATAACTATACACATCATAACCCGATGACAAAGGTCATCACTCCATTCCCATGTACCAAGCAAAAACTCAACTCCGCAAATGTTGACCCAGTATTTCTGACAGTCAGGCCCACCCGTTGAAACCCCAACACATCAACAGAATCAATTTAGCATCGCGACATCATTTTGGAATGAAAACGAATTAGGTGTGTTTTGTGTTTTTTTCACTTGGTTAATTAATCTGAATTATCGATTAACATCGTGAGAGGTTCGCATTTGATTTCTTTTTCACATACAAAATGATTGGAAAAAATACATATTCTGTTCCGACTTTTGATTACCTGTTTTCTCCGAGTGATTTTAATCGTTTTCTTTCTCCTGCATTTGAGGATTCCGCACCATTGTTATTCAAGTTCTTCTTTCAACTTTTTAAAACGTGTAACGCTCTCTTATCGCCCTCCTACGTTTTTTTCAACAAATAACTCCCCGTTTATGTTAGCAAATCATATCACATATTGCTTTTTAAAAGGTCATTTTAATACAATCTACTGAATTAAGTGTAGTAAAAAGCAAACCTAAAATAACACATTTGGGTGTTTTTAACAGTGTACACTTTTTATTTAAGATTTTTCAAAGGCTATCCCACTGTTGGAATATCACACATTCTCCCCACCCCATACCTACATAGATAGTTCGCAGCAACTATGTCTTCCGGCTGCAACAAGGCAGGTTAATACAGAAAAATATAAAAATAAAACTAATTTTGCAGTGTTAGTTATTGCAATGAACAGTCCTATAACAGAGTTCAAGTGTTCAACTTGTCCCATATAGTCATTCCATTAGTTTTAAAATATAAGCTGTTAATTTTAGTCAATGGCGCATAAATACTTAATTTATCTAATATAATAATAATTTATCAACTAAAATGTTAACATTAATAGTCCGCAAAACTAAGCTCTAAAATGAAGGCATTAGCAGATAAACATTTGAACGGGCTAATACGGGCTTAAATAAAAATTCCTTCAATCCTAATGTTACATCTCAGAAATCAAATTATTTTTTTCTTGAAAACTTTCAAATAACTTTTCATTGGTCATATTCGCAAATCAGCTGATATTAGAAATGAGCCCAGAATGACCACATTCACCCCGCCTAGTCTTAGGTTACTTGGTTTTGAAATTGGCTAGCGGTCATTTGGGGAGCCATCGATCTAGAATTACGGCGGCTTGTAATTAAGCTGGTCCCCACAACTGTTGTTAAAACCACATTTTTGGGAAAATATGCAAATGAACTCATTAATATAAATAACCTGTCCAAAATGTATACGCACATGACTATCATGTTCTATCACCGTGCCACTTTGAAGTTCATAGACCTAATCGGTTAATCTGTTGAGTGGGATTAATGATTTCCTTCAAAATTGCAATGAGCTCATTAATATTCATAACCTGTCCAAAAGTATGTCGTCACATGACCTCCTCAGACACGTGCCACATTAAAGTTCCATTGAAGTAAATTGTGCATAGCGTATAAGATTGAACAAATTAATATATATAAAATCCAAAATACCAACCACAATAGCATGGAGCATACTTTCATGCAACACAAGACCAAAACCCACTACTTATTAGGAGTCCTCGGTGTACGCGTTCAGAAATAGATGTACCTTCCCCTTTATCAGAATATATCATATCGTGAGTTCATTCAATTGATTATTATATCTGCTAGACCACTTACAAATATTTGTGTATAATCACTATCACTCGGAAATGCCCCCTAATGGCTGAGCTAATTGGTTAAAATAAATTGGACCTTCATATCTGCAAATCAACAAGAATAACGCCCGATACGTGAAAGGGTGAAGATAAAGGCGACACACTTATCGGTTGGTTGTACTTAAGCTAGTCTCCATCAATTAAAGTAGAACGTAACAATTCTAGACCGTTTCCCTAAGCACACAATGCAATAACACGAATACAATCATTGTATACCCCGGTGCTCCAAGAGCCCCAGTTTTCTGTTAAGCCGGCCTCCAGTAAAGCGTTTTCCTTTTCTTAGGAATAGATTGATGGGTTGGGTGGTGGGCTTAAATATAATCGCTAAACCTCGCTACGAGTACCGTGTCAGTCCTTTTTTTTCGTTCCGCCAATGGTTGCCTGATGTACAACAGAATTGAGAAACTGCGCCGTAACGAAAGTGCAAATATTCCAACATATCGCCGTAGCTTTTCATTTCACGGTATGTCGATGTAATAGCGTTGACTATTACAAAATCGCCAATTGAATATTCCCTATAATTGGTTATCAAATGTCAACCGACTGGACTTTGGAAGGCCTGATTAACCAGTCAATGTGCGTCGCCACTACAGTATTGAGTATACTCTATAGCGAAATGTAATGCAGCGAGTAGCGAATGTGGACAAAAACATTAGCATCTGTCCAGGTGTGTAAAGATAGCGTAATTGACAAAAATACAAAGAAATACGGTGTCAAGCATAAAATATAATATTTTTCTTATAAAGAGAATCCCTCGCCGGCTAATTCCTTTGAGACATTAACATGATGCTCAGTTTTTGTGTTTTGGCGAAGAGGTAAACACCTGAAGATCGTTCTCATCAAATTTTCCAACTCCGTAGTTTATGTAAGCTATACAACGTAATGATCGCCTCTATTCCGTTACTTATAGGGTCAAAATATGACCGCTATTGAGAGTCAGATGAATCTTTAAGCGTGATATCCAAGTTTACCAGCGAAACGCGAAACCGTTTTTTTTCATTCCTGTTTCAAGCTACGTGGCAGCGTTTGGCTGCTAGGAGTCCCATGACGTCGCGCATGTCTAAGAATCGCCGGCAAATTAACGATGCGGATACTGGATAGGTGGCGCTGTGTCCCAGCCTAGAGATACTATGGGAGCCGTAAATGGGGGGTTGTGGGGACGTGAGACAACGGTGACAACGAAGGAACACACTGAGAAAACAATGATATATAGATCTGTCTAAAATGTCAAGTTAAAAGCGCCCTCTTTTGCAGTACACAATCCATATCAAGACCTCCGTATTAGCTTTCATTCATTTTGCCGTTGTTCTATTCAGCTTTGCTTAGTTTTAAATCTCAAGATATGTTTAGGGTTCAGTATACTCAAATTACGTGTGAGACTCCTGACATATTTGGAGGTGGGGCGCTATTGGATACGGCGGGTCAATCCCCATGCCATGCAGACTAGTATGCCTTGTTCCATTACAAAACAATATTGTGTCCATGGTATAAAGTTAATGTACAGAATCGGCTTAAGTACTGGAACTGATGCATTCAGTTAAACAATGGTTATACAATATTGAAGACCCATGCCATGTTTGGCCGGGATATCAAATCCATCTGCGCTAATCTCTTAATACAAGCTTGGCCAATTTTCGATACCAAAATAAACCTAGTTGTGTTATTTGTGCTGAAATAAGAATGTATTATTTGATTTCTCACATGCTGTGATAAGGAGAGATTTTATCAGTGTCAAGGTTAATTATTTTCAATACGACGTTTTTTGAAATAAATTCTGGTGTTTTATCCGATACTACGTTCAATTGAACTATCTATCTATCCTTAGATGTGAATAATGTATTTTTACGTCAACAGCTACTGTACATTACTATATGTGTATAATATAATAAAATACACCGGCTTTTATATAGCGCTATTTCATCAAGGATCCAGGCTGTTTGCCTATTATTATTACGATAGACCGCCGTCAGGATCTCAAAATTATTTTCGCTTCAACCTTGGCCGGCCAGCGGCCCAAGCGCACATCCCTACCAGCACTTAGATTGTAATATCCCCATAACAGCTGTACCCAATTATCGCTTGGGTTGACGAAGCAGTAAGGTATCCTTTATTTCTCTGTGGCCATTAAAATAATTCCTCTCCCCTCTCACGATAATGGACAGACTAAAACTTTTAATGAGGTTCACGTATTTTTTGAAATCTATATAAACAACAAAGGGTAAAATCATAATTGGGGGTGCACTTTTGAAGTTTAACCAATAATTCCAACCTCTTTAAATCTTGTAATTCGAAACCCTATTGCATGTGAACGTACTGAATATGATGAGCAGCTTATAAGCTATTTATCACGCCTTCAAGATCAATCAATCACATACTGAGATTGGTAGAATACTTCTTTCTATTCTATAAGATTGAATGTTCATTACTGTACTACCACCATTGGGGTTTATAGTTCTCTGGTAAGAGTCTTAGTTTTTTGAACAAACAAGCAATAAACCACGAACAAAAATCAACATCACCAAAACACAAAAGCAATGTTATTTTTTTTTTATATTCAATATCATAAAAGGTTACTTGATACGTTCTTGGTGGGTCGCGTTCAGTGAGATGTATGTGCATGTAACACGAGGTATTGTATATCCCAAATTTGATCCCTGGCAAAAGTAAATGAATCTGAATTTGAATGAGACATGCTCTATTTCTGGTCTTATAGATTAGCCGCATCCACGCCCAGGGCAGGAAGACCAGACAAGGCGGCCTACCTGCACCTTGTAAGCCTTCCCCAAAATAAATTACCACCTTGATTGGATGCAGAAGTTGTCTACTTGCACACATTTAAGGGTAACGTTATTAAATATATCACTTTGAACTTTGTCACGCAGAAAATATTACACAGAATTGACATCTGTAAAAAACTTACACAATTATTTATGAACTCCATAATAATTAGATTAAAAAAGTACAGTCCTCACAAATGTTAAATGAAGTGGGGTTTTTTTTGTAAACAAACTCTTAAAAATTCACTTTTTTAGCTAATATAGGTTTTCCCCAGTTAATTTCGACTTGTGTATTTGATTTTAATAAACAGCAACATTTGGATTTCGTCCTATAAATGTGAATCGCGAGAACGCAAAACCAATTTACCTTTCATTAACTGAATGTTCATTTTTGGTTTAATTGTATTTCATCTGTGTGTCGTTGATATTCGTCAATATCCGTTGACAAATTCGTCCCGCGTGGCGATGACTACTGAATAGAAAGGCAATTTAGTCTTTTAGGTTTAGCATTGCGTTTAAGAATCTTGTCTTCAATTCGTCGGGTAATCATAATGAAATAAAGTGTTTATTTCATGATTGATTCTCACCTTAATATGGCCATATATCCAATTAAAGGTGCTTGTTCCGATTTGTGTATCGTGTTTATCTAATCTACTTGGTATGAGAGCTGACACTTGTATACAACGACCACGCACCGTATCATGTGGGAACAACCTTCGGTTTTGAATGCTAGACGCATAATGTAATTTGCAACGCCCTATTTACTACTGTGCTAATATTGATGGTTAACCACAAAACCGGCCAGTTTTTTGTCAGTAATCTTGAGAACGGATGGATTTTAAACTGAATTTCAGGAAGATAATGAGAAAAATACGGCCTTGTATCTGAATCAAAATTGATAACTACTTCCCTGTGTAAATCAGGGGGGGTCCCAAAGACGATCAGAAAACAGCACTTTAATAGTGCATGTTTATAAGCAGCCTTCGTTTAAGAAAAAAGGTGCGGGTTTGTTGCACTATGCTTATTTGAATAAACTTTTTATCGGTGGGTGGTATAAAGGGTAGACTTCTGCCATTGATTAAACGGGTTAAGGCAAATATGAGTCAAAATCATAAAAATTCAAAAAGTTAAAAGTTCAAACAAAAGATAAACATACATATTGTTCAAGAATCAAGATTCATTTTTGTATATCGAATTGACAATGTTGATATTTCCTCAAAAAAGATAAGGCAGAATTAGCACGTTTTGAAGATACTTGGAAGAAAAACATTTCAGAACCCTCCCCAAAAGAACCATATTAAATGTTTACAAAATAGCTAACACACAACGTGATATTGAGAGAACGAAATTATATCAATGAAACTACGAATTTGCTTGTTTAAATACTCTGGTCTTGATATTGGCGGACGAATTCGACGAGCACTTGGACGAAAATCAATGAGCCCAAGTTGAAATACAATGACACAAAAATGGATATCAGTTACCGAAAGTAAAATTGGTTTTTGGTTTCTCGCGAATTCGCATTTTTAAGTGTGTCCGATATCTGTCTGAAAAGGTGACAACAATATACAACGTACCGTATCAGAGATAATACGCATGTATACATACATAACAAGCAACCGTCTAGCCTATGCGGACACAATATAACCATACAACTTGCTATAACCATATCAACATAGAAGACAACCTAAAGTAACCCATGCGTAGTTCATAGGTGTTTTTTATTCGCATAAGTGTAACCAAAATAAATGCTGAATAGCTAGCGCAAAAATTGGGTCCCGAGGCTTCAGATATAGGTTTCAATGAAAAAAAAATGAAGTGTACTTCATTTACAACTGGACGTTATCAATTTAAAGCGATCACGGGTGTCTTTTGCTTATTTTGCTGTCTGACTTTTCCTTACATTCTGTTGAAGAGGAAATCCTGCTGCGGTGTTACTATACTGCATTACGCACAACACACACAGCTTTGGTAAGGTGGAAATCTCCGTCAGGCAGAATTGAGACAGATTTGCAGATATATCGGGAGTGTCCTGTGCTTTCGCATCAAACAACAAGTGGGTTTTTCATGTTCAGAAGTTTTGTGGGGAAAATCTTGATACTGACATAAATACGTAAGAGTAACGTTAAAACCTTGAGCACATTGACTCAAAAATAACCACGAACTGTTAGTTTTTGTTTTTGCAGCCAACACAAATAGATAGGACAAAAGGTGGGAAGTGAAAAGGGTGTGAAAAAGAGAGATTCGAAGGTGGAAATCAGAACGGGAGACAAAAGGACAGAGAAGAGGAGAGAGGGAAAACAGTGAGGAGAGAGAGAGAGAGAAATAACAAGAAAAGTGGCTATGGACGGCTCCACTAATTCATCGAACTTAGGACTGAGTCTGACAGTCGTGGGAACCACAAATCAAGTGGTCTTTGCCCGGGTTTACATTCAAGTTGGGACGAGGAAGTATTCGCAATAAATCAGAGGCAGCACAATTGTTTAAAGTAGTACGCCCTAGGCGGCCCTGGGCGAGACAGACCTCTACCCACTTCTGTGAGAACGCGCCGATAGCTAGAGGGACGAAGAAGGAGCGATTGAGAAAGAGTGTGGCAGCCTTTAAAACATGCCCGAATAACGCAAACACACACACACTACCACACATACACATGTATGGTGCTATCAACTAGCCTATACTCCTATACTCTTTCGCGAGTTCTTGTACATAGTTTCTCTGTACCTCCATCAGATGAAAAATAATTGCACTGGATCTCGCCCACGTATGCGTCCCACTTCTTATAAAAAACCCTAGAGCACAAAATATAATATAAGATGAATAATTTGTCTTACGGTAACAATGCAGTATAAAGGTTGATGTACAGTGATGGTAAAATTAAACTTTTGTGTTCTCACATGTTCGGGCATACACACTTTATCAAGTGTGGTACAAGATGGAATAAAATAAAGAAAGTGTCTATACGCAGGACCGTCCTGTAATTATTTTTTGAAGTCTATACGACAGGACCACGTTGTGGCATAGATGTCTTAAAGGGGGATGGTCCGATTTAAGGATATGGAGTTGTCATCTTGATGGATTGGTTTTCAATCCAAACCCCATCTGTTAGTTCGCGGCCGACATTTCAATCCGTTTTGATGCGAGAGATAAAAACGTGAGATTTTTTGTAGCCCCGTAGAGTACTGGTAAAATAATTTGGTCGACCAAAATGGGGCAATTCACTCATAACTTCCGCAAACCAAAATCCTTGGGCTTCTAAGATGCACAGGGTAAATGAGAAAAAAATATTAGCTTTCTTCTGATAACAAAATGTTGACCACTTCGGTAAAATCTGGGGCTTCTGAGGGCGAGGCTATTAGCGAGTCCCCGGCAATGGACCTTATTTGTTCTTGCCAGACCCCCTCTATAGTTCTCGCGCACAGCTAGCTATTCTCGCGAGATTCGACCGTTTGGTCAATACATGCAGGGAAGGTGGGAATTCCCTGATAATGGCAGTTCCTATTCCGCCTACACCCAAAGTTTGTGACTTTTTGTTTCATGTTGTTTCATACAAAACTTCAGTTCTCTCTCCAGAGTTGTTGAACTGAACAATCAGTACGTAAAATCGCCATATGCATCAATGATCAATATCAATAATACAATTGAAATATATACCCTCTAATCGTTCGGGATGAGTTTGTTGTCGGGTTTTTTGCGACAAGAATAACAGTATATCGGGCTTGAATAAAAAGGTGATCAAGCCGAAAATATAGTTAATTTTAGCCGTAACATGTGACAGGTAAAATGAAATTTTCCCAGTCATAGTCCCACCAAAATTTACACTACCCGACACCAAACGGGACGGGTTGGCATCTCTGATATTTTTTTTTTTCGTAGGAAAATAGAAATATAATGTTCACTTTTAAGCCATTTTGAGGTAAAAATCGGACTTGGTACGTTACGTAAAAGGCAATCACAGTTCATGTTTGGGTGTCACGATGGTCAGGCTCCCCTTCTTTACCCCGAATTTTACACCAGATTCACATTGAATCGTGTGTGGGGTTCAATTTGTTACTTCAAAACAGCAGGGAAGGCCGCCGAAAGCGAGAAATTTTTATGCCTGGTGAATAGGCTTAAGGTCGATCGACGCGACACGTGACGATGACGTCGGCCAATCGGGCGGGCCAGACAAACGGCAGTTGATATAGCGCCTTCTCAAAACAAGGTCAAAGCGCTTACAAAATAGAGAGTAATACTATTTAGCCTAAAACATAGTCTAAAACAGGTAATTTTAAAGATTGAACCATGAGAAAGACTTAACATCAAAACATAAAATACAAAGAAAAAAGCTGCACAATTAATCATGTGATGCAAATAACAAAAAACTAATTAAGCACACACGATCAACTCTTAGAAATAGAGAAATTTTAGAGCTTTCTTAAAGTAACAATGGACTTGAGAGTGGCGAACAGAGATAGGCAAAGTGTTCCATAGGCAGGGCCGCATGCTGAAAGACCTGGACCCAACTGACCTTTTTTGCGGGAAACAGGGAGAGCGTTTGTCATCTGCAGATCGCAATACATGGGTCTGCCAGGAATAACAAAGAGAGGTATTCGCGCAAGCAAGATGGAATTGTCCGGAAATGCCCGTGTAAGTAAGAAGCATTACGCTTAAAGACAACGCCCTCACTAATTGGTAGCCAAGGGAGCTCTGTAAGGAGTGGTGTGGCTGGGTGTCTTATATCAGACTGACACCAGCCTGGCTGTTGATTCTGCAAAATCTGAAGTTTTAATCGATCTCTGGCAACATTCCATACAAAAGGAATTGGCATTGTCAATGCGAGATAAAATCAGTGAGCGGACGGAGATGATGACAACTTCAAATGTGATAAAGCGGCGGATCCGCTAATATGCGAAGGGGGAAGTAAACAGACTTAATGATGACCTCTACATGCTTCGTCATAACATTGTTGATCAAACACGACCCAAAGGTTTTATAATGGCCGAGATGGGGAACATCCACTGATCCCGACCCTTATGGTAAGATCTTTGAGGGGGGACTTGTGTAATAGGATGAATATGCGATGAAAAATTTCTGTATTTCATAATTCAATTTGAGTTTGTTAAGGCATCCACTCCTGATTTCATCATACAAAGAGAGGTTTTGGACAGCATGTTTGGCATCACCATCGATCTTAGGAGAAAATGTCAAATAGGTGCTATCATAAGCATACATGTTGGTAAGCAAATTGTGCTTCCGGATGAATGATGCGATACAGTATGTGTTACATTCTGAAAAGAGAGGCCCCGCCCACCAGAACCCTGAGAAGACCGAAAAGGAGATGATGCTTGTCTGAAATTGCATCCAATGCGCCACACGAAAAGAGCGGTTCTGCAGGTAGACCGAATCCACTGTAAGGAAGGACTTGATTGGAAGTATCAGTAACATCAAAAAGAATGGCATGATCAACAGTACAAAAAGCTGCGGAAAGGATCTAGAATGCCACATAGCAACTAACTGCCTTAATGTTGTGAATTGCATTGAGGATAGCGGTCTTGACACGCAGACGTGCCGTTTCAGTGCTGTGTCGTTTTGTAAAGCTGACTGAAACTTCTAATTTAAGTCATTTAGGACAAGATGATATTATCTGGGCACTCAGATTTTCTCCATAGATTTTGACACTCGCTATTTCTTCCCACTATTTTGAGGCCCGCGGCCTGCAGACTTGCTGCCCGCCCTGCATATAGCCTACGTCATATATTTCAGCTATTCTATCTATGCTAACGCCGCAGCCGAGATGCTGTTCAGCCATGTAGCGCCAAATGTCCGTTTGTCATTAGGTTGGGATGTCAGATGGATCCTGCTGATGTCTCGAGCAATACATCAATTAGGTAAAGGGGCGGACGACCCCTGTTTTGCATGGTAATTCCAAACAAGTGACGTCCGAGACTACTTGGTCAATCGCACAATGACATTGACCGGCAATCGTGAACGGCGTTGGGCCACAGAAGATGAAATTGGAGGGCTAATTACATATATCTGTGCTTTGGTCTTGTGCTCACGCCAGTATATGTTTGTACTCGCTAAGAAGCTTGGTGTAGGTGCAATCCAGTCTATCATGTAGCTCTTTTTTCATGGGCCAGGTCTCAATCCATATAACAGGATGTACTCTCTACACAGGCTCTAAAGATTTCAGCTTGGTTGAATGGGAGATACAGATGCATAAGTGGTGTAGTTTATTGAGGCATTCCAAGTTGTCCTTGCGTGACCAGAAGTATTTCTTGCTGTCGGCAACTTAAGGACCCTAGATACGTTAGTCTTACCTCTTTGAGTTGGCTACATCTGCTGTGCAGATAGGTTGATTGATCGTCTTCCTCATTGACAGTCATATATCCGTCTTCTTGGCAATTTAGATGTAGGCCGACTTGTCTGACAGCATTTCGCAAGTGCTGTTAGTAGATCTTGTGACCACATATCGATCAGGTGTTAGAGCTAGATCATCTGCGTAGTCAAGGTCTGGGAGATGCTGACCCATGTTGACGTATGGAACGATGGGTTATGAGTGAGTCCTTTGTTGTTCATGATTTCAAGACTCTGTCTGAGGATGTAATCAACCACGTAAAGAGATAGAGAGCAAGCGTATCTCCTTGGAGGATTCCCAGAGTGTTAGGAACTCCTTTGTGGGTCCATATATGGTCTGCACAAAGCTGGGTGAATTGTCATAAATGATGGCAAATTGGCATGACCCGTCTCATATGGGACACCGTAGTTGGCGAGAATATGCAGCATCATCCCTGTTAACACTGTCCAAAGCCGTAGACAAAAGCTACGACACAATTGGACGCTTTTCTCTGAAATTCTCAACTCTTCCTATGATCCTTCTGAGGGCAAGATCGGAGGTAGTGTTGATCTGCCTTGCGAAAACCGTTCTGGTTCGTCTGAGAATGGGATTATGTGAGAGGATTCTGTGGCAGATGGAGTGTAGATCTTCGAGGCCAGTGGTGACAGTGTAATTCTCGGTAGTTTTTGGGGTTGTTGGAGGGCGCCTTTCTTTGGTAGGGAATGATGAATGAGGTTGAAAAGGCAGTGGTTTGTTTCCATGTAGGTGTTATTACAAAATTCTAAACAGTGATCATGGAATAGGGGATTCTTCCAGACTACTGCAGGAACGTCGTCGGGACCAGGTGTCCGTGGTGTTCTTCAGCCCCTTCAGGCAGATCCGAAGCTCCTCCATAGTGAAAGGTCCGGTCTGGATGGGAAGGGTGTCTGCTAGTTTGTGATTGAAGAAAGGTTCATCAAGGTTAGTGTTCTTCTGAACTGGCTTGCCAAGTAGAACAAGTGCTTGAAACCATGTGCAAGGCGGCTGTCGCAGTTGTTTTACCTTTGGTTCTTATAGGTTGGGTAGCTTCTTATCGGTCAGCTCCCTCAAGCATCCAGGCAGCAGCATGCTTGTTTTAAAGATGTAGGGCGTCAAGTACTTCAGCCTTGGACTTAACATGCTCCTCAAGCACCACATGTAAGCGTCATAAGTTGCAGCCTTAGCAGCAGCAAGGGGTTGGGATTCTGCGTGGAGCTTCTGGTGGATTTAGTACGGTGCTTACTTGGCTGCAGAATTCAGTTTTCTCTGGCTTTGATGACCTTGTCGTTTGAGGCAAAGGCAGTAGTCTTCTTTCTTCCAGGTAGTATCTCCAATGCCATTTTCTTTGTTGGCTGAAGTTAGGACATTATATACTGCGCTGGATTTCTTGTCTTCAAGATCATCAACAAGAGTGTTGAACTGTTATGTACCGCCTACCGTATACTGCTCACAAGCTTTGTATCCCCCACACCTTCCTCCCGTCTATGGTTTTTCATGGGATTCTGGCGAGGTGGTTTACTTCTGACGATAACTTATCTGGTCTGCAAGAGAAAATTTGTGATCAGACTTAACAGCGTCAAAAGTGTTGTAGGCTCCTGAGTTCTTAATGCTGTTAATCCACTTTTTTGACCAGAATATAGTCCCAGTTGGACAAGTTCTCAATTTGGGCGTCGGTGTGTCCACGGTCTAATGAATGATTTTGGAATTTGGTATTAGTGGCAACCAAGGTTAAATTGTTCCATGAAGTTCCTTCATGTAAATTCCATGTCTGTTAGACTCATTGTTGCAACTGAACAGCGCGTCGTCAGGCCCAAGCTTAGCGTTGTAATCTCCAGGGATGTACAGAAATTATGGGATGGAAATGTTATTTGGCAGTGGAAAGTCATGGTAAAAATGAGAGACAGTTTCTTCTGGATAGTCGTTGTGGGGGCTTACTCTGTAACAAGCAAACGGACTGTGATTTCCGGATTGCCCGTCGTTAAGCTTCAAGATGCGCTAGTAAGGTGACAAGATTGGCACAGTGACTTGGTAGCCTTGGTGATAAAAAGAAACCCCAACCTCTGTAGCTGCATTTCTCTTGTACTTCCAGCAGAGGCTGTAATAAGTGCATATCCATGGATATCTACTGGTAGATGTTCATCTGTGCACATGCGGTGTTCTTGTTGCAGCTGACATCGATAATTCAGTTGTGCTTCATGTATCGGTTCTTCTTTCTTGGCTGTTGTAGAAAGTGTCTGACATTCAATGTGCTAATGATGAAAGCATGTTGCGTCTACAAGTGTTCCAGGCATCTTTTGTCAATATCAGGGTTGAGGCCGGCCAGTAGGCTTTAGGACCAACCCATCATGCAATTTAATTTTGGTATAGACCCATGTTGACTCAAGAAGCACAGACTTTAAATCGGGGATTTAACCCTGGTGGTACGTTGTGAAAATTATCTTGTCAATTAGCTTAAATAGTAGCTAGGATTCGCCAGGTCTCCAGCACCCTCTTCTGTTGGGGAGGGTCCCTTAGCCTTTGTCCTTTTCACGGTGACCACTCTGCAAGGCAGCAGTTGCCTTTCCTGTCAGGGATGGTCCCTTAGCCTTTTACGCACACACGAACCAACTCCAAGAAGCAGGTTATATTTCAACATAGTTGGTTTGACCTCCGTAATAACCTATGGACGATTACGCAATAAAGGGAGATAAGGAAAGAGAGAAGAGAGTCCGCACCAGTTGGCACCCACACGGTTTTCGCAAGACAAAAGAGAGGTGGAGGAGGCTGTCTCCATTGTGGAATGAGTCCTTAGGACCACCTCCCCATCTCTGATGTCCGTGTGGGGTTGCACCTTCACACGCCTTTATAAGGGGATCTGTGTCACCCCCCTGTACCCCAGATAGAATCCCTGAGTGAGTCGTGATATCCCGAGGGATCAGCGCCTCTAAATCCTAATTGGGATCAGAAAACCTATTCACAGGGCCACAATAGGTGCCACCAACGGTAGTCCTGCGTATAGACTTCACAGAAATAACTGCAGGACGGTCCTGCGTACAGCCATGGCCTAAATAAAAAGGGGGGCTACCAGGCAAAATTGCACAAAAAAAATCCTTAACATAAGGAACATGCAAACAAAAGTAAAAGCCCCCATAATAAAGGTGTACAATGATAACAAAAACTCATCGCAGTGATGAACGGTGAACCGTAAAATAAGATGCTTAAGTGGTGAGGTGTACCTCACCTAGCAATCAGAGTTGATACGATGATGACGAAACACAAATTGCTGGGTAGGTAGCAAATGGGAGGCTACTTAAGAAACACCATAATGGCAATGAAAAGATAAAATATTGTATGTCAAATAAGTCAACAAGATAAAATATTATATGTCAATAGTCAATTTTGTGTTAGAACGCACCTGATTTAAGTGCCAAGTATGAAAATAAGACGGTGTTCTGCGTCCAGACGTTCCCGAGTAGATCCTTTACAAAGAACAACTCCAATCTACTAGACTAACTTAAATTTAAGGGGGTTGAAATGTTTTGCAACTGGATATCCACTTAAATTATTGTGATTGGAGCGAGGTGTTTCGGTTGTTCGATCTGCGAGACGGCGATGAGCTTCCCTATGTATAAAAGGTGACATTTGATATTGGATGGCATAGATACCATTAAAACGAAATGTATGCATTTGAAGCTACGGTGACTTCAAAAGATCCTTGCGGGGGGCCTTCAATGTGACTTTGAATGTCATTAGTATACATATTTACAAGTGTGGCACCGTCTACGCTTACATGGGTAAGTTCCGGAAGTTCCTAAGTTTTCGAACTGAAGTCAAATGGGTGTAATCTTGAACGAACGATGGAGGCGCCGGAGCCAATTAATTATAAAATCGTTCTGTTCATCCATAAGAACGTCTTATTTGGGTTTAATCATTTCAGGTGGGACTATACAAGCTTTTACACCCATGCCAAAAATATCAATTTTGAATATCAGAGGTGCCCCTTTTTTCAAACGGCCAGTGTCTCCTTAAATAGGGGTTGTTTCTTTCCACACAACCAACCAACGTACAAACGTCTTTAACCTACACTGCGTATTTTGGTCGTCCCTGAGAGAAATTAACAGACACACTTTTGGTAAATGCTGTCTTCTGAGAGTAAAATTATACAAGAATGCATTCCTCGTTATGTCTGGGGCCGAGCGAAGGAAGTATCAACACATTGATGAAGGGTTTGCATTTTTTTACACTCGAACTGCACAAATTGTGCCTGCTTTGTACTATATCAGAAGGTAAACACAACACTGTCAGTAATCAAACACCAAAATGGGTTTGCAGAGGATCTCAGCATTCCATACCAATACGTATTCTACTATCTTAACGACGGAGTGCAAAAACAAAGAAGACAAATTAAACAATTAAAAGGGCTTTCGTGATCTGAAGCCTCGTCTCATTTACCTCAAAGACGTTACAAACACATCACTTCAACGTAGTCCTAGTATAACATGTGGCTATTCGTATAATGTGGCTATTGCTAAGTATAACTTGTATAAATTATGGAAGAAATTCCCGATTTGATATCATAATGTTGGTGAACAAAAAGTACCGGTCTTCTATGAAACACTATGATTACAACATTTGTGCTCCAACACCACCGCAAGTGAATCAGCTGACATGGGCACGGTGATAAAAATGAAGTGTTTCAGGACTATACGAAATTTTGCCAAACGGATCCCACTGCCCGAGACAATTAAGGATTCACGGAATGCAATATGGCCGATGTATGAGTTTTGCTCATGTCTCTGTTGGTCTAAGTGCTATTAGGGTTTTGTGTGGTTCTAACAACAATATGGAGAGAGTTAGTTATGAGGAATCAAAAACAGAAATGTGGCAAGCAGTAGCAATAATTATACACATTTTATCAGGCCACGCGAAAACATTTTGGGGTTATAGACCCACCCGGTCACTAAGTGTTAAGGGAAAAAGTTCGAAACGTTGACATAGAATCCCTCGTCCCCAGAGTCCGGTCGGTGTAATTAAAAACCAATACTACATGATTTAGTATCTGGGAAATTTATTTTTAAAAAAAAAAAAAAAAAAAAAAAAAAAAAAAAAAAAACAAAAAAACACATTTTTCCATTGGTATTGCTTGGACCTATTCACCCTCGGGTTCGGGTGATAGAACCGATAGCCAGTACCTCGGCGAATATTGTGCCTATAGGGGATATGTGACTTTTCTAAAAAAACACGCAACGTGAATTCGTTTTTGGTAATATTATTAGGACTTAAGGTTATCATAATTGGTTTAAAGAATTATTCTGAAACATGCCGTTGAGTGTAGACTGTGTTGTAATTTTTAAAATTAAACCCAATTTGGACCCGATGAGGCTACTCTATATGCAACGCATGACGCTATTCTTGAAATGTGCAAGTCTTAGGCTTTAATTTGTTAATGGCAAGCAGCACAAACGCCAAGTAATAAACAGAAATGGGAGTAACATGGCATCCTGCAAATGAAATTCTTGCGCTCATCACCAATGCGAAACAGATATTGGACGCAAATTTCACAAATAATAGGTAGTTCAATACGGACACTTTACTGGATATGGAAGAACATGAACTGCATTAAAATCAGCGATAACCAGTTTTAAATCCATATTTACAGCCCTTAGCTTACGGCAATTTTCACAGCCCAGCTGTCGCTATCGGGAAGTGATATTCGGGCATTAAGTGTATCACTTCCTTAAAAACCGTTAATCCAATTTACATCGTAACGTTTCATAATCTTTTTTAGTCCGTATCGAAGGATAGACAATGCAGATATGTAGCATCTGAACGTTAGAAAGTCTACAAAACATGGGTCGACTGTTTATTGAATCACAAGGAAAAAAAAGTGCCATTTGCCATCCAACGACGATCCCAAGAGAAGCATACGCCAATTGTAGCACCGAAGACTGGATTTTCAAAACTTACTAGTACAATTCGCGGTACATGGAGGTGGGTTCGAAACCGGTAGCCTCCAAATTACCAAATAGATTTGTATCCAAAAAAAGATTGTTTGCGCACTTTGCCCGAAGAGCAAGCTCTTCATTTGAAAATAAACCAGCAACTTAACATGTTCTTAGGAATAAATTGTTTTAAAAAAGCATTACTGCTGTTCTCACCGGGGTTCTATTAAACCAACAAATCAGTATTTTCATAGTATCTCTCCAAAAAGGACAATATTCACAAATGGCGTATACAAGCATAACTTGTCCATCCTTTTCAAGATCAGACTTAACCTAATAACATTCATACGTACACTTTACGGAAGAGTACATCAGGAAAGAAACAATATCTCACGTTGAAATGCGAGCAGTTAAACTGATCTGTGCCAATTGAATTGAGTAAATCAGCAACATAATATTTTGTTATATCGGGTATTGATCCCGAAACGCCGTCATCAAAACGGCAACGGGGTACAGGTCAGGGATGAGAAAACATACCCGTTAGTAAAGGTCGCGATGATATAATCAAACAGGTGAGCCTCACGTATAATTGAACGATTGTGTTTTAATGCATGTCGTATTGTTGCAATTTTTAAATGTTTTTTAATATTTGTATTTGCATTAAAGCAGTGACTGTTCGTTTTGGAGTTCTTCGTTGTGTATCACTGGTAATAAGAATACCACCGCACATTGCAGTTTTAAAGGTAATTCACCAGATTACTTAAATAAGAAAGCTCAAGAGCGACATTACTACTACCGAAATTCTATTTTGAATCCGACCATGGCCTTCTCCATGGAAGTTATCTTCCGTTACACAAAATAGGGGGAAGTGTCCTATCTTCTTTAGATAATCTTTGCTATAATGACAAGGATTACCTTTAACGACTGGTTACCAAGAATGCATCTGTTTTGATGTAACGAGATACGACAATAAACGCAAATTAAAACCATCATCTTCAAAAATGAGAGGGACATAAATCAATCAGAAAGCAGTAGTAGTAAACGTTTACAAATATTGCCGTCATTTCGACATCGAGCTCTCGCTTATTTGGTTCAATTGATATTCCTCTATAGTTTTAAACATTATTTTTATATTGAAAGTAACTGTCGATTAGTTGTAATCAATTGTTTATATTCGCATACGTAACTTCAGCATCGAAAGTCTGCGCCAGGAAAGCCTTCTGAACAACTGGTAGTGAATTTGAATTTGAAGGATTAACAACGGTCCAACGAAAAGGTCAAACAAAATAAATTATAGAAATCAGAATGGCAATGATAGCAGAGGGTGTCAGACAAATAGAAAAAACACTTTCTCTTACGAAAATGTGATAATAAAACTCAAGACTAAATGGAAGCCATTAGTAAAGTGAAGTCTTTCGACTTGCAACTAACACCGGCTTGAAAAATGGACCACGTACTTCGTATAAAAATGGCAATTTGGACATTTAAATTCACTTCATATTTCTTCACATTTAAAATGGTAATTACCGATACATTTCACGGAGCACTTTTATGATTAAAGATTCCTCACATCTCGCTAAACTTATTTGAGGACGGCTTCACTAAAATAATACTAAATGCTGTTAACATGTAGAATACGCTTGGGATGACAACAGAGATATGTACCATTATATTTTTTTATGTGAAGATTGAAATTAAAGCCAGGTTGCCATAACACACCGATACAAAAGCAAACAATAGGGTTATGGCGAGTATGGAAGCCTCCGGGACAAAAACGCATTGTTTCAATGCGAAGGAAACCTGTTTTCCCGATTAAAAATATGGTTCATCAAAAATTGGCTTCTCAAATTCCACAATTTGGAAAACAAAGTATTTGAGAAAACTAGTTTCTCAGACGAAAAGGCAGGTTTCTAATACGAGAAAGCAGTATTTTTTGAGAAGGTTTTCTCGAAATTGAAAAGCTAAGTTTTTGTTTAAAAAACAGGTTTATCGATCGCGAATCGACGAGAAATCAGTTTCTTTCTTGTATTGTGCAAAATACCTGTCATATATAGAAGTGCCCTTTGTTATTAAACAAGAAAGATTGACAATAGACCGAACCACAACAGCAAGACAATCATTGCTATGCAAATTTGCGTCAAAAAAATTTACAGTTTGAAACCCTCACACACGATTCAGTGTACGTTGTCAAGATATAATTATCTATTTTAAGTATAGTACAAAAAAAAAAGGAATTTGGGAATTGCTAAAACGATTGACGCAAATATTCATTTTTATAGGTAAAAACAGCCTAATTAGGATCGGGGATCATGATATTAATGATTGAAATCATTGTTTCAAGAAATCTTGATCATCTACTGGGTACACCACTTGACGGAGTCTCAGTTAACTACAAATAAACCTAACGGTATCAAAATCTCAACACCAAACGAGGGCGTGTGTCATACAATCTGCCATTATTGGTGTTATATCCCTAACGTCCTTTACGATCACCGCAAAAAGGGAGGTAGCGTTAATTTTCTTGTTGGATCTAGGGGCAATTTCCCCCTAAAAACAAGGCAGGGAATCGCTCCGTGATTTTTGGTTCCATTTTTGAAAAGTGGCTAAAAATGCCATTAAGGGACGTTAGGGATATGGTTAAGGTTTAATGTTAACGTAGCCACTGACAAATCAAATAGGAAAATAAAATATCAAATTATGGTTTTAAACATCGTGACAGTTACGATCCTCTGACAGTTCAACAACGCAATGTGAAACAACGGCTTTGAGATACTACCCAAAGTGTGACTTCCCCAAGTCCGCAATAATTACCAGTTGACATTGAAGATCGATGGAAGTCAGTCGCATGCCAATATGCCGCAAATCCGAAGTCGTGAAACAGTTAAGTTTGTCTTTTGAAGCCTTCCCTCAGGAGGCCTTAATAATTCAATCCTTTCATAATTCAAACCTGTAGACCGTAGCAGATATAAACCTTAATTCCACTGAGATTGCCTTCTTTTGAAAGCCGACAGTAGCAATGATAGCATCGGGTAGTGCACAATGCTAAAGAAGATGAAGCGATACAATAACCAACGATGCAAGTAACAGGTTCATTTACAATCAGCTTTGCTTAATTTAATATGCTGTCTCTGGCTATCCCATTAAAACTGAAATGGTAATAAGGTCTGCTTCCATGAAAGTGGCGCCTTTGGGATGGATTGGCTATTCTGCCTTCATATTTGTTGTTTTTTGCATTGTTACTCTGATTACCTCTCATTGTAATCCGATTTTTATGATTGCAATGTTATTTGTTTTTGCTTAACTGTTATTTGTGCATGTGTGTGTATATGTGTGAGAGAGAGTGTGTGTGTGTGTTTGTGTGTGACTCTGTGTGTGTGCACTTGTATGACACATACTTCCGATGACCTAACACAAAAGAAATTCTTTCGAACAAAGATCCTCGGAAAGAAATCCTCGGTAGTTTAACAATGCAGTTTATTCTGTTTTAATATTGGGCGGTTCTTTTTATGTCCTCAGAATTATGTACTGCGCAAAAATGTGTGTGTGTCAAAGTGTGTGTATGTGTGTCACATTGCGTATGTACGTGCGTTCGATCGGAAACTATGTGTCTTCTGGAGATATTTTAAAGCCTTGTGGAGACTTCTATTTCTTTCTGGAGAACGTTTAAAAATCCCCCGACACTAATTAATCATATAGAGCGGAGTACAAAATATGTACCCTGATTTTGTCCAATTAGCTCTAAGTTGCGCGTTGCTGAAAAAAAATTCACATCGGTTGTGTATAGACCAAGCTACAGTCTTTGAACCTGATATCAGGATACGGGACCTGATAGTCGAATTTGCGCTCTGTCCAAGGAAGCAAATCAATGTCCAGAAGGAAATCGGTTTATTTAATGAGTGCAGAACTAACGTGACGATATGCTGCAGCCACAATTTACAATTTATGCCCTCTATACTTGCCTACACTTTCATGACCCAAGAAAAAAACGCTATTTGAAAAATAACATTTTCTGGAAAAGTTGAATGAAACATAAACATGTGACAACCGTTCGAGGTACTGAGAAAAATGCATAAGTATCGTCATTATTTCCAGACTGAAATATCATGTACATCCTTTTAATAAAGGGTTTCAAATATATCTTACCATTATCACAATCTTTTGCACCATTAAGATACCACTTAAATAATATAAACATGGTCATAGCCTTAACATCATTTTGGACAATGATTTGCTTGTTTAACAAGTCCATGGTCACACTCACTATACCTCTGGAAGAGGGAATATTTGCACAAACTATTTTAAACATATCTATATTTTTAAATTTCAAGTAGGCCTTATTCTTGATAACCATAAAAGTTAACTTAAAAATATTCATTAATTTAATCATGTCCCATTATTAGAATTCAAGCTTTAGTCATTTACGACAATCCATTTCCCCACATTCCATGTGAAAATTAAAGGACTGCAAAAAATGTTGTGGTTTTGAAGAGGACCACACCAAGGGCAAAATGAAATGGTCTTTATGACATACTTGCTAATTCAAATTTAACAGTTACATTGCTCTAGAGAGAGTTGACCAGGCCAACTAAGATAGCCCTTTAAACAAGTATATATTTAGAAATTTATTGAAACATAGATATATTAGCCTTGCTTTTCATTTTTAATGTAATTATTTTTGGACATTGCAAATCCAAACAATCATTTCTGATCAACGGAAATCAAATAAATGTTGTTATTGAAATTAAAATCACATGTTCTTTAAGGTTATGTCTGGCCTTGGTGTTCACACTATACCGTAACAACCCTTTTCACACTTTAAGTGCCCCATAACTCTTAAAATACTTGCATCCATTATCATGATAATGCGTTATTACTAACGTAGAATAGAAGTCATGAGAGTTTTAATGCATGAAAACCCAATATCAAGTCGCAGTGTTAATAAAGCCTGTACTACAACGGAAACGTATTGGTGTGAAAACAAGAGTGCTTAATTACGCTCTTTGGCAACGTGTTTGCACTTCAAAAAAGCTTTTAATCGGCAAGGATTGAATTGACGGCCGAATAGGTAGAAGACATGAAATGAAATCCACATCATGAAAGTACGACATTGTGTAACATGGTAGTATATGTTACAGGAGGCAAGGCTAAGACGAACCACTTCTGATGAATATGGTGGATACTTGCCCTCTGGTTAACTCGTTTGCATTTCAAGGAGCATTTAGACTTAAAAGTGATTCCTTGCTATCGTAATAAGAGCAGGAAGAAACATGCATCATCAATACACGATGTTAGTGCATGGATGTTTAGTAAGGCCACAATAAAATAATGTACTTTGTCGAAAAAAAAAACGAGAAAAGAGGCTGCCTGGATGAATTGCAATGTCCCAAGATGTGTAGCCTATAGATGATGTGACATTTTTTTATGTTTGTGGCGCCCCCGTTGGTGTAAGAGAGAAAGTCTGAAAAACTGACGAGCAAAAAAAGCCCCTATACTTTGCATGGTGAAATTTCAGGGTTTTTTGTTTCAAATTAAATAATACCAACATTCCTATTAAGCATGCTTGCTAATCCTACCAGCAGCATATTGTGACTGATTCAGATCAAGAAAGGTTCTGCAAGTAATTAATGACCAGATTTTATGTGGTCTGTCATAAAACTACTGTAATATTTCGCCTGCCAGCAAATGCAAATGATGCACCCGCAGACGGGGTGCCCATCTCTCTGTCATTGGCGTTTGGGCCAGACTCCCTCATATAATGTTGCTTGTGGGGGGTTCGCCACTCCTCCCGCACAGCGAGTCTGTTTGCATTCCCAGCATATGCCGGTACCCATTTATACTCCTGGATGAAGAGAGGCAAGCGAGGTAAAGTGCCTTGCCTAAGTGCACAACACATTTGCGAGGCTCGAACCCACAACCTTATGCTTATGAGGCGAGCGCTGATCCACTGCACCACATGTGCCAACTATCATAGGTCACATTATCAATACAAAACCTGCCTCCTGCCTTTTACAGGAGTGCGAGTATCTTTAATTCTATTACCTCTGCTGCCCATTATTGAAAATGCAGCATTCTGATTGGTCAGTTTACTACCCATTATTCTGCAATAATGGGGCACAGGGGCATTTTCTTATTGGATCAAGAGGTGTTTAGTAATAGAATAAAAATAAAGGGTTTGCAGCATCGTCTACGTGCTTTTGCCGAGTCTCTTGTTGAACATTTTCTTGGTCTATATTCCTCCGTAGAGGAAAATATGACAATCACCGCAAAAAGTGAGGTAGCTCTATTTTGTTGTCAGATCTAGGAGCAATTTTCCGTGATTTGTGAGGTGGGTTTTGAAGGTTTAAGGGACGTTAGGGGTATAAGCGCTTCTCCAAAATTACAATAAACGGTTGAGATATTCATATCGTCCGAACCAATGCCTAATAATTACACAAACACACACGTGTAGTTTTGATCTGCTCTGTATGAAATAAAGAATAGTTTAATTTCTGTTCGTAAATTACAACAGTGACCTACATGTACACAGAGAAAAATTGTATAAAAAAATACACAAGCTATGTAAAAATAGAACTCTATAATAATTAATTAAAAATGTTCACCTAAATTAAGTAAAATTTTACCTAAATTAAGTAAAATTAGAGATCGTTTTTTACATATTTTTTTTTTTGTTTCTCTGTGGATGGCACTACGGTATAAACTAACACGATAAAACGCAATATAATTTTAAGTAATCGTTGATTTCTTTTCCAGAGCCTGGGATATCTGTCGAACCGCAAAAACAGAGGAGGTATAGGAGCTACAACATTTACATACTAGATCTCATGAAATTGCAACACGGTTTAAATATATTATATACAGCGAGAAGCCTCTGTGCAGTTGGTACCCCTCAACTGCAATAGAATATTTTGGTAGCCTACCGGCCGTGTATAGTCTTATTATCATTGTCTCACTTCACCGTGTTCAGATCCAAGAAAGACGCCTATCTCGATTTAACAAACATCTGAACAGTAAACGGACACTACTTTTTCGATAAGTTTTACGTTACTCAGCCGTCTTGCTTAAAATGTACTAAATCAGTGATTACAATTGGACGCCAATCGTCATCGCTGAGTTACCTGGGACGAATACAAATACGTCCCATAGTCTTGAAAAGTTTATAAGTATCTACACAGCCACTGCACGAACACACTTCTTCGTATACAATTACAAATGAAGAGTGCCGCTCATTACTCTCATTACTGAATGGTGACGTCATATTTGTGATACAGCTTGGGGAGATTTCGGAAATTCTGCAATGTGTGTTCATGACGTTCGAGAGACTTCTTAGACCTCAGGTAGTCAAAATTATATGCGCAATGATAATGGGAAAATCCGGTATGGTCTCGGCTATCGGAAGCTGAAAACAGAATTTAAATAAGACTTTCCGTTGGTGAGTGTTGGTGTTGTTTTTGTGTTAGTAACGTTGCGCCATGAGTCAATCCCGGAAATTTAGGGTTGAAAAAGTACTCCTAAATAATCGTAGATTATGCGCGATATAATATGACTAGTGAGATGTACTATCAGTATTACTTATATCATTTCTGAACCCACAGTGTCATCATTGCAAGGTGACATTTACTTTTATTAAGGTGACATTGCAAATATAATTATAATGCGCGGAACCGTGTTTTCATTAAGAAGGGTCAGTTGCGGCGCGGTCAAGCATGGTTTGCATGACACGTACAATTTACACACAGATTTACTGCATTCGGTTGAGTGTATACTGCAACGCGGTGCATTCGAACTTAGGTCAGTCAGGAATGTACTACACATGCGCGAATTGCCGTCGGTGACTAGTCACTAGAATATTTTATACAGGCTTCAATAGAGAGGTTTGTTTGTGCACTGGTCCCAAGAGCAAAATTCTCCCCATCTTACAATGCCCTAGTGTGCATACACTTAACTTTAGCGAGTAAATTGTACCGAGTCAAACACGTTGAGTAAACAGTTATTAAGTACGCAACTTGTAGTAAGATGTTAATTATAGTGGTACTCGTCATCCGGGTACATTGAGGAAGAACTTCATTGGTGTCAATTTTGTGTAAACTACGGTTGGATATTACGCGGCGGTAGGGTAATTAATAACTCAACTTTGATCTATGACCTGACTTTCCTCGGTTCAGAGTAAAAGTTTTACCCACCGAAGGTGAAACACCTGGAACATTGTTCAGAAAGACGCGAAAGAGGACTGATGTTCCAACAGTAGACGTGGAAGACGTTGTAAGCTCACGGTGCTTGCAAGGACTCAACCAAACCACAACAAATGAATGCATGATTCGAAATTTTTATACGGGCTAGAATTATACTATAGTATCTAATGAAATGTGGAGGTTAAAATGGTTACATAGGTCGAATAGATAAGGGATCATAAAAAGGTGAGTCTTCCTTCATTAAAGCATCCTAACAGCTACTTCCTATTAATCAACTTGGTTTGTAGCTTACTAAATAACTGCAGGTTCTTCCTTTGCGGTGGTAAAGTGTTCACCAGAGCACTCTGCTCCAAGAGCGTTGAATAATAAACACTAATCGATCAAATGAAAATTGATGCGACTGGGTTTCTCTTTTTTTAGGTGGCGTCTAAAACAAAGTAATTACAGACGCACGGCAAATGCGCGCATCAATTAGCAACCGATGAATAACACTTAAGAACACCAAAAGGTCACTTTAGTACCCGCTAGTCCGTAAACGACTAGAGTTCCGGGGCCGTCTTTCATGAGAGGTAGGTGACGGGCAAAAGAAATAAAAGAAAAGAAGAACGCAATACCAGAATTATTCGCCCCACACATTATACCTACTCTAATATCATTACGCACGCATTCAACATTGCCGCTAGGAGAAAAAACATAAGGTACAAACAATGCATATTTGTAAGTGAGTCTTCGATGGTGGGGTAAAGTGAGATGAAAATGTTGAAAAATGTCATCTGAATCAAACATGTCAATTTTGGGACAGCAGAACCTTAAAGGGACTATGAACGTACGTCATGATCTTAGATAGTTGTTTGTTTGTTTTTTTGTATCAAAGAAATTAACAGTTTGGCGAAACTATGATCTGTGGCAAAATAGGCAGAATATAGGGAGTTTCCGTAACCTGACCCATCTGACACACTTATGAATTCGGAAACCCTTCACGGAATGTACATGTTTATTCTGTTACGGTTCCGAATTCATAAGTGTGTCAAAAATGTGTCAGATTGGTTAGGTTACTGAAACTCCCAGAATGGACAGATCAATTCTCAAACATGGTTTAACTTGAAAATGTCGCAAACTTGGCGTGAAACAGAATAATTTTAGTGATCATTGATTATTTAATAGGATCATCACGCTCAACTATGTTTACCATTCTCACTGGGTAGACGAGAGCCACCATGTTGCCAACAAATAAAGCAGGTGTGCAATGGAATGGTATACGTTTAGCGGATTGTTAAGTTTGTCTCATAAAATGTCACCGTAAGTTAGATTTTTAACAAGCGGGACTAAATGTCAGCCGAAATACTATTCCGCATGTATATAATGCTCAAGTAGAGCCATTCGCATTAGAGTCCCTCAATGCCACATGCAGTAGACTTACAATTAAATTCCCCGCGTAAAATCAATTGAGACTTTCAATGCGTACCTTGGAATGACACTACTTTACTATCCGGCTAGCTGAAAGGGGATTTATGTTGCACAGGCGGGACTTCAATTGATTCTACTCGATTAAAAGGCATAGAAACCTACTAGACATTTTAGATACTCAAAGTAAACTACTTTGTATTGAAAATCATCATGGGACAAACTATAGACATGGCCTTGCATTGGCCGAAAGGTCACCAGGGCCGTGATATTATTGGTAACATGGATGCGCCCATAAGTTCCCGTTTTAGTTTTTGTCTTCTAATTAGCTAATTAGCAATTTATTGTAATATCACCACTGTTGACAATCGCTTCAACATGATTTATCACATATGTTAACTTAAAATTAGCGTGTTATTTCCCTTTAATGAATACGTGAAACAGCGCTCATGCCCTAGGCAATGTGACAATAGGGTTCGGACTATTTACGACCTCAGTGATCAACAATAATCAGTTACTGATGATCTCCTGCGTCCAAACTGTTCTTATCGGGTGCATTTCTGGTTAGTGTTCCACATTAATAGACTCATGTTGTTAATGCGGTTATGATTAGATAAAACAAAGCCGGACATTTTAAATTCGATTTTATTTCAGAGCGGAAAAGCCTATACTCATGTCAGCTTGAAGTACGAAAGTAGAGTAACGAAGTAACAACGCGGGCGAATACATTGATCCCTTTCCAGCGCCAGGACGAGTAGTAAAGCAACAAGGCGAACTGCAACCGCCGCAATGGCAGCAACGGGTATGCACGCGGGGCGTCGTATTGTATAGGTAATAATTTAGGTCTGTGCTGCAAACTATTTCGTTGTTTGAAGAATAATAACAACAATTGGACTTATAGTAGTAATTTTAGTAAAATTGTATTGAATGATGACTTGGACATGGTTGTGAAAGCCGAGATGAGGCTGACGAAATAGTATAGTAGATTAAAAGAAGGATGAATCGAAAGGAAACGACATCAAAAAGTACATAAGGAGGAAGACGAACATATTTTCAAATTGATGTCAATCCGACAATGTAGACCACAGTTGCACCTAAGATTGAATTCCATTATTTAATATAATTAAAGCATAGAGGCGAGGCAATGTGCATAATAAATTACGGCTATTACTAGCATTAGGGCAGTGTCAAAACTGAAAGTAAAGTAATTTCAAAGTTGTGATCATCGTCATAATTTAGCCACCACTAGCCACCTATAGAAGTTCTTGCAATACTCTAAAGCAATAACAAAGCGCCGATTCTTAGAGAGCAAATGACAAAACTTTTATCTTATTTAATCTACCTTGAGGATTAAACCTCAAAATTAATTTCGCTTTTTTTTTTTTTTTTTTAATAAAATTAAATGATATATAAATAGTTCTTTTAAGACATCATGAAAACAAATTCCAGTCAAACCACTTCAGGGAGTTTAGTTCCTGCGTTGCTTAATACCACATTTAATCAACGGGCCAAAGTAGGTAATTATATATTGTTCATTCAGACATGACATTTACAGTCAAACCACTAGAGGAGGGTTAACAGTTTAACCCCATACTGCGTTGCGTTAATACCACATTTCATAAACGGGCAAATTAATACAAATCGCGTTTAAAGACATTCTACGGACCCAATTTGCAGTGAAACCACTTTGGGGGAGCTTTAGTTCGATGTTAAACACCATACTGCTTTGCTTTAATACCACATTTCATAATAAACATACCCTAAATTGTTATCAATATCAATGATAACATTTTGGTACGGTTAGATGTGATTTCAATGACCTTTAAAGAGACACTGGCACATTTGAAAAAATAGTGCGCCCTCAAGATTTTTCAAAATCGATATTTTTGCATGGTTGTAAAGCTTTTATATACAAAAGCCCTCACCCGAAATGATTAAGACCAAATCAGCTTCCTTATGGGTAAACAGAACGATTTTATAATTTAACGTAGCCGGCGACGTTAAATTCAGCAGACGACGAAAATGGCTTTTAACACAAGAACACGCACTCCGTATGCATGTTTCTCACGCTATGCACACTGTTTGACCGGTCTATAACCTTTTTTGTTTTAATATCAGTGATTACGAGTCAAAAATATTCATGTAATATACACATTTGTTGATTAAAGTTATGGAAAACTTAAAAGTTGGCCTACAAATTACCTGGATGTCTTTATCCTCATATCAATGTCCCTATCTGTTTTGGGGTATGTTATTTTTATGTTTAAAATATATCTCTGTTCTTCCAATGGCCTAGACTATCATTTGAGAGCAAATTGAAGAAATTTCATATTTTGTGAAAATGTGCCAGTGCCGCTTTAAGTCCTTTATAGTGGCTTTCATGTAAATGATCTACATTTATGTCCATTGCTACAATGATTTCAAAATCTCATTTCAAATCTTTGATATTGCTAACATTAGAAAACAACACTTCCGTCAGTAAAGAAAATAGATTAAAAAACTATAAACAAAAAAAGCAATTTAAAATGTGTTGCAATAATACTTAAAACATGTTACGACAGGAATTACAACAAAAATAATACAAAAGGTTCTTACCGCAAAATGAACTTAACTAAGTGACAGTCATGGCGCACATGACTGCTCGCAAATCATACCGATTTATTTGTTCAATATGACTGCTCATCTGTAATTCTATTCTTGCCGTTGCCCTACACCTTATGAGTGATCAAAGTCTTATCACAGAATCATTACCTATTCCACTGCAATGACATTCGATGCATTCACTTGTTTATAATAATCCAAACAAAATTTGCGTTTTTATTTGTTGAATTATCTTATTTATTATTTATTTTTGTTATATCAAGAGAAAGGATTTTTATAATATTTATATATTTTTCTCCTACTTATCAGCTCATGCACACACGTGGAAATACTAAAATGAAAATTACACTTTGTGTTAATTCATACTTGTTTTAATTACATTCTGACAACGAGCAAGTTCATGACCTTAAACACGTGATTGTCCTTCCGTTATTGCTTATATTTGTTTTAAATATTCGCCTTACAATTGCTGTATAAATAAAACAGTTCACTTGGAGATCTCAAAGAGGTTGAAAAAATCGTCTCCATTATTCACATGTCATTAAAAAGCCTATAAATTATAGCAACGAGAGATTTGGTTCTCGTTTTTCTGTTGATACCGTGCCGCAGAGGTGTGATTTTTTGCTCCATAACGGACGAAATTAAACTCAGTCTCGGGGGTATCGCAGTCAGGATGAACGTGACCATTAAAGCGGTACACGGATATGGCTGGGCGCGATGCAAACATCCTCCAAGGGATTAGATTAGAATTCCTACGACATAGATTTGGAGTAGATTTGTGCGCGATCAAATACATCATTTTCTGAAAGGCAAAAAGCAGACGGAGCGAAATTGTTGGGGATAATCGATAATAGCGTGAGATGGGGTGAATTTGGTTATCTTCACTACACAAGAGCTTGTCAATAAACGCTTGATGAAATAACGAGTGAGATAAGCGCAGAGCAAGAACAACACGAGGTGGCAACGCCAGAATAATGATTAGATTATGGTGGTGCTTTTCCTGCAGACATATTAAGGCGGAATAAATGAAATGGTTTTATAAAAAAAATGAGGATGATTTAGGGAAAGGTGATCAAGGTGATCAACTAAGATAGTCATTTTGTATTTGTAAGTGTGTTTTGTATGCAATTTCTATGTTTCTATTTGCATCTCTCTCTTGTGTTGACTCTAATATGTTTAATAAATCCGTTTTATTATTGGACATTATTTATTACTATTATTATTATAATTATTATTATTCCATTGAAAACATGTGGAAAAAAATAATGATAATAATACCATATTTTATATAGCACAGAACCAAAAGTTTCTCAATGGTGAGATTTTGGCATCGTTTAATATGTTTAATGAACTAAACCTCTCGAAGGTGTTTAACTGTATATGACCTACACGCTTTGAACTAAGGGACATATTCAAAACTCAACCGACGGTTCCCAGCTGGTTCCGCACGGTTCTTTCAGTTGGATTTGGTTTCTAAATTTGTAAACAATGAAATACGGTTCGACAACCAAAAACACCGGTCAGTTGGCGGTTCGGTTTTTAAGCCACCCCTAACGATTTATTTTAATAAATAAAATCCAGGGTTGTTATACATGCAGTTAATGTTTTTTCATCAAGCGTTTTGCAGTTGCATTAGAATAGCCAGAATAAACGTAAAACACGTGAAAATATACGTACATCACGACATGCGTTAAAACGAAAATAACTCAATATAAATAATATCTCCTGTTCTGTTATTTTTTTTTTTTTGGATAGTATGGTTTTTTTGTTTTTTGTTTGTTTGTTTTGTTTTTTTTCATACACTATGCTATCCAAAAGGATACCGGGTCCAATTAAGACATTTCGCTAAACACCTGTCTACAATAACTAAATGTGATTGGTTGACCTTTGATCGTCAGCGGAGCCTCATCGTCGAGCAACCGATGGTTCGCTTTTAAAGCCATCCCTAAATTGAATTTCGTTAATTGATGACCTCCTCGGAACTGAGAGTCTGGTAGGATTGGTGGAACACCATAATTGACTTACTTGTCCAATCTTCGTTATGTCTCCAGCATTCTCTTTGTAAAAATCTTCTTAAATTATCGAATGCCTGTGGTTTTCTGTTCCGTCAGAATCTTCAGAGAGGATATTATTATCTCCCTAATCTAATTTCTGTTAATGGTTTATGGACTGTTGCTCTTTTCCAGGACCTCTCTTACCATTTGCGTCTAATAAAGCCTCTTAGGAAGTCGCCCATTCTTCCGTATAGTCTAGCTTAGCTCCATTGAACTTTGAATTGATTCTTGTCAATGTCTTTCTCTTTCAGCTTCTGAACTTTCCCCTTCTCATAATTCGTGGCACATGTTGCTTTCCTTCGCTGAACTTGTCAGAAAGAAATCTGTTATCTGCTCGTACGTTGGGTTTAGAGGTGGTCCTTGAATGAGTCTTTTAGTGGTTCACACCAGTTTATTGGTTTCAGCTTATCTATGTCTATTCAAGCACTGTTTAGGATTTCTTCAACATTCTGCTCCTTTCCAATTTTCATTATGTTAGTTCTCACAAATCCAGAGTCAATAATTCCTATTTCTACCTTTGACACTTTTGGCACGTCCATCAGGAAATCATTTTATGAGATTGTAACATCTGATATACTCAGGCTGTGAGGTGGGGGCTCATTTCCATCTTATCAATGAATGGTAAAAACTAACCCAGTTTAATATTTCCTGTAATTCCAAAGAATATGAGTTAACATAAGGTTGATAAGTAGCAATAATCCTGATATAAATGCTGGTTCTAGCTCATTTTGATATCAAGATATGTCCCATTATAGATAGCATGTGCAAACTGTGTCGTCCACGAGAGCTTTTAAAGGGAGGTGACCCCAATTTCAATAGTTTTCATCTTCACCCCAAAACCCACCCGTAAAGTTTTGCGCCGATATTTCAACCCATTGGGATGTGTGAGCTACATACACTGTTAAAAATTTCCGTAAATTTACGGAAAATCTGTTTGAGAAAACAATAACAATAAAAAACAAAAAACATAAAATGTTAATTTACGGAAATATTTCAAAATTTTCTGGCAGCAATATTTCCGGACTTTTTTTTTTGGTTCCGTAATTTTAAATTAGGGGAAAATTCTGTTACATACACATTTTTTTTTTTTTTTTTTTTTCTTTGTATTTTTTCCGGAATATGAAGAACAATTTCGGTAAAATTCCTGGCAAAGTTCCGTTAATTTACAGAAATGTCTCGTAAATTTGACCCTAAAAAGGGTCTGGAAATACTTCTGTCCATAAAGTTCCCTTTCCTTCCGTAAACTTTACGGAAATTTTTTTTTAACAGTGTACGTGATTTTGTAAGCCTCATACAAAATTAATTTTGGTCGACCAAAACGGGAAAGATATTCGCTCATCACAACCAAACCAAAAATCGTTTAGCCCTATAGGGTGAATGAGAAAAATCGAACCTTTTTTCAGATACCAAAATTAACGAATGCAGTGAGAGGGTTGCGCTCCTGGGGGGTGCCCTTTAAGACAACATTTATAGCCGTTTGTGGCATTGACAAAACCTCTCATCGTAAAGATGGCTTCATCAAGTATCACAACTTCTAGTAATTCTTTGAACAAACGTTGAGGTTTATTAACAAACCTGTGAAGACCAAAAACACAACTGTACCTGGCTATCGCTAATTAAATAAATTCAACATGAATACGTTTCATTGATGCGTGTGTTTGCTTGACGTTAATAACATTGCAAACAATACATGTTTTGAATTAAATGTCTGGATATGTTCACGGATTTCATTTTTTTAATCAAATCAACTTCAATCTGAAAGCGTATTGAGAAAGCCTATTGTTGAAATAACCACTTCACGGTGAAAACCTGCTATCGTTGCCATTTGTCAATATTTTTCTCAACAAACTACAATTACCTTTTCGATAGGAACTTTAAATGCAATTCATTTAAGAAAGCTTAGCTTGTTGTTTTGTTTGGCATAAGTTAACAGAGCCAAAAACTGAGCTTACAAGTATTACTTTAGAAAACACAAAACAAAGTAAAACGTTATGCCATTAATGTTAAAAATGTTATGCCGTGTAGGTTTTAACATTTTATGCAAGTATAATTGCCGGATCCTTTTTTAATGTGTACGTTAAACGGGTAAAATGTATATCATTCCTCAGAATCGGAAATTCTGAGAATCAACGCAAACAATTTTATAACATTCGTTCTAACGTTTATCAAATGTTTAACGATGTGTGTGTGTAGCATAATCATAATAGTGAAATGGCGATCGAACTTTTGACTCCTTACATAATGTAGCCAAAAAAACATGTTTATTCATTTACAATATGGAGTTGACAGAAACGGGGTAATGACGGTAAAGGAAGATAAAGACAAACATACCTAAGCACATATTCCATAAACGAACACACACGTGCGCGCGCGAACACACATAAACACATTATACTCTCACACACATACACAATCGCGCGCACACACACACACACTCGCACACACATACATGCGGGCCACCTTGTCAATAAAGTGTTACCTACTTTTTTCAATGAACGATGCTAGCTAGGCTTAAAAAATACAAGTCTTCTTTCATGTGACCTAAATATGTGCGAACACGAACATTCTTTCGCAAGTGCACCGAAACTAATTCCCTAAATGCAGCATATTTCATGTTCAACTTGCGCTAAATCGTTCCCTATTAGTGTCGTTTTAATTAAAATGGGTTAAAGGTTGTGAAAAAATTATTTTAATGAAGAGTCTTGCTGTCTCCCGACATCAGTCTGTATAGTGACAATCGATGACGCGTTGCACAAACACAAACTGACACATCTGAAATTGAAAGGTTAAATTAATTCTACTGTAAAAAAACGCCATTTAGACAAAACAAAATAAACTTCCCATTATTTGTTTTAATATTTGAAAAGTGCACGTGTAAATGTTTCTGAGAAAAAAAACAGGGTCTGAAATTGCTTCTGTTTGTGGCAGCGTGTTACATTGTTCATTGGTATTATATGCGCATATCAATATCAATAAAGAGAGATTAGGAACTTCTGAACACCACAATACTAGAGCTTATGAAGTACATTTGCTTTAAACGCTTTGATGTTTGATGCAAATATGCAATACACCCCCTCATTGCTGGTTTTCGACGCATCTGGACTCATAGTACACGATTCCCATCGGTTTCTCTTCCCGTTACTATGCACCCAAACGAGTTGAAAACCATGCAGCGATAGGCGCATTGCATTTCGGCAATTCTAAAAGGGAGGAATCTAAAACAGGCATTTGTCATACCGCCTCCTGCAAATTGGCATGTAGTGGTGGCGACTCAAAATGTAAACTAAACAGCTGATTGTGCTACACACCACGTCAAAATGTACAGGTCATGGTGCGCAATGTCGCGTTTCAAAATCCGGGACATTTGCAGGAAAATGCGTTTTGATCTCAAATCGGACTTTTTACACGTATCCATAGAACAGTAGAAAGTCTTCTATCAATAAAATGTACTGTTTTGTTCTTAATACACAGATGTCAAACCATGCAGGTTACGCAATTTACGTTAGCACATCAATCTCAGTAGCATGTAACAAAGATACCAATATATGGATTTCCATTTTTTGTAAAAAAAAAAATTCATTAGCAAATCGTTGCTTATTCTTTTAACCCTAAAAGGCCCGGGGGCAGAATCCGCCCCCTCGACATTTTTTGTCGTATTTTTTCACGCCAAAACTGCATGACTTTTTTCGTTGAACAAAATCGGACCTACGGTTATGACGCGGTGTTACGTAATCGCCCACTGCGTGCAAGAAAAGCCATTTCCCATTGAAATTACACGGAACAGCAGAAATCCATTTTTATGCTAAGGATACAGTTACACTATGTTTTATCTTATTTATTTGATTTATTTGTAGTAAGAGCATGTGACATCCACTTGTGACTTGATTGATTCTATCAAAGAATTGTTTGCAAACAGGATGTTCTTTGTCCAGTGAAGAAGAGCCGATGGCGTAGGCTCAAGAATAGACTACACCAGGGGAGCGTACTCGCATCTCTCCTGTTCAACATCTATATCAATGACCATCCAAGGAGTGTAGGAATCTGTCGTTTTATCTATGCAGACGAACTTGGAATCAGCGCACAAGATGCAGGCTTCACAATTGTTGAGGAGTTGAGGAGAAACTCTCCAAAGGTCCTTATTATGAGGAAAACCACCTACGTGCAAATACACCAAGACACGCAACAGTGAAGCCAAATGTCAGCTTAACGTAACCTGGTCTGGGACATTCTAGAGTACTGCGATAACCCCGTCTACAGAGGAGTTACCTTGCACCGCATTCTCCCTTATAAAACCCATATGACTAAGACGAAGAGTAAAGCATATGTATGTGCCTAACATCTTAAGTCAAACCACTGTCACACTGGGGTGCTCACCCAAACACTCTGTGATGACGGCAACGGCCCTTGTCTACTCATAAGCAGAGTATGCATATGATTTTCAACCCATGAAAGAAACTTGACCCGCTTTTACATTCCAAATCCCTAACGGTTTATCACATGATGTCCTTCGTCGACGTCAACACCGACGGATAATGTATAAAATCCTAGCAGGAATTGCCCCCACACACACAATTTGCCGAGTGTAGCGAGCATGCAAGAACTTCAGCTGTCATTACTAATCTGAAACACCCAGGGGCGTAACAGGGTCACTTGTTAGATGGAGCAAATCCCCGGTGTGAAAGTAAAATCATTGTCCGGCAGGTATCATAGTGCCGGGCTCCATAGACGACAACGGATAAGCGTGAAACTACTGTTTGCGTGCAGAATCAACTGACTCGATTGCACTATGTTCACCATTGTTCCCGACTGTGAGCCCGGAGGACCATAACTCCTGCCGACACCGGTTTTTTTGAAGGGCGATTTCTCCCGGTTGGAGGTGAACATTTCCGGTGAGCCGGGCAAAAAAGAGCTCATTTAAGCAAGTTTTTCCATGCTTTTTCTTCCCGGTCAAAGTCCTCTGAGGGAGCAACCTGTACCCCCCCCCCCGTACCCCCTCCGCCTGTTGCGTACTGGAACACCTTATGTCCAGCAGATACGTACTGCTGTCCCTTAAATTCCAGATAGAGTTTGATAAGGGATGCGCTTGTGGAAAGAAAGACATTGCTATCAACTACGTAACATCTATTGTATTGAACCAGGTGAGCAACTTCCACCTGGAGCTGATTACCTCATGGGTTGAATGGCGGATGTCCTCAACAATATTGAGAACCGGTGTGAAGGAGCTATGGTCCGGCAGGGGATTCAAGTCTGGGGCTCCATATGACAACAACGGAATTTAAATCGTGAAACTATGTTTGCGTGAAGAGCAACTGAATCGCTTGCCCATTTTTTTCACCATTGTAGGCGGACTGTGAGTCCGGGGGAATATATCTCCTGCCACACCGTATAAAAGTAGATTAAGTCCGGCTTCAAAGACGAACAACGCAATAAAACGTGAAACTAATGCTGCGTGAGAAGAGTCACTGAATCGATTGCCCTATTCTTTACCATTTGTGAGGTGGACTATGAGTACTGCGGTACTTTTCAGTTCTGCAGATTTTGTTTTTTTAGTTTTTTCCCCAAATCATGTAAAATCAGTTTTCCTTATGATTTTTCAGAATTTTGGGGCTATTTATAGGCCAATGTGACCTCCCAAAAAAAAAAAAAAATTAAAAAAAAAAATCGCCCACCCGACCGACCGACCCTACTTGAAATTTAATAGACCGACGTTAATCAGTGAATTAACACACACACACTCTCCGTTTTTTTTACACAGTTTTATCATTTAGAAAAGAAAGTACCATTTTCATGACTACTCGACCCCAAAAAGCAAACATATTATTCAAACAAACACTTTTGAAACAAGAAACAATTCTCCCGATCCTAAATAAAACAGAAGATCGCCAACCCCACACACACACACATAACAAACATACCCAACCCACCCACCCAACATACGATACATTCTTATTTAATAGCTTAACCAAGGTCAAAGGCAATATCAGAATTTGCTAAATCAGAAAATGAAAAACAATCAAAAATCAGAATTTGAGTAGAATGATCCTAACATGGTCTGATAGACCGAAAGCAACTAATAAGTGCTGCAGCATCAACCAGTTTAGGAGAGGGTACCGGTGTGAAAGCAGATATAAGCCGGCGGGAGCATAGTCCGGGGCGCTCCATAGCCGATACCGGAATTAAAGCGTGAAACTATGTTGCGTCAAGGAGTCAACTGAAGGCGATTGCCCTATGTTCACCATTGTCCGGGCTATGAGTACGCCGGACAATGGTACTTCTACAGGGGTGCCGGAATAATAAACATTATTTGTCGTCTTAGATAAAAGTGACCGTAGGGAGTTGATGAAAACAGGTGATGACAAAATTAAAAATTGCAATTTGCATACACACTATTTTCAAAAAAGTGGAGGCCGTCTTAAAGGCAAAAACAGCCTAGGAAGAAGCACAATTTTGGGTAAAAGTTTTGTTCTCTTATTAGAAATAGATTAGGAAGAGACTGTGGTGTCAAATGAAGATTTTCTGGGTGAAGGGGTGCAATAAAAACTATTACAGAACTGGTCAGATGACTATAAAAGTAATGTAAGTTTTCATACGTCACTATTGTCCAAGATAGCCAACATATAAAAGGCAAAATCTTTTATACCTCATACTATACAACACATAGGATAACGATTTTGGTGACATAATTTTATGTTTTTTAGGTGAAGGATTTCAACAGCAATATTCTCAAAACTGTCGCACGATTCATATGCCATGTTATTCATGGACCACCAATGTGACACGAAAAATGTGACGCCTTGGCTACTCTATAGGTATTCACCCAAAACATCTGGAATTGCATGGGAATTTCGGTACTTTTATTATTTGCTTGTTTCAGACATGTCGAGAGTAAAATGGCCGCGAATTTCTAACACTTGGTCATGGTCACGTGTACACCTGTTGGTAGTCAATGTTTTGGGGTTTTCGTTCATAGGGACCATAAAGCGCAGTTAAAAAGTTCTAAGGAGGAGTTACTGAGGTTTTTTGTTGGTATTAATTATCAAGCATCTGGGTTAATATATTTTATCACTTTGCCACATTATGCCTGACATTGCACTAACTCTAACACACTTCGGTACTTTTATTTAAAATATTGGGCTATCTTGAAATACAGTGACAAATGCAAATAAACATATATTCATCTTACAGTTTTGAGAAGTGTTTTATTGAACTCCTTGACACAGAAAACACTCATTTTGACACCAGAATCATCTTCATACGTTATATAATAAGACGGGTATTTAGATATGTCGGCCATTTTCAAAAATATCCGTGTATATAAATTTCCATCACTCAAACAATTCTGGCAATATATTTAACCTCTGACCCAGGCAACGTACATTTCATACATTTTGCCACTAAGTCCCGTAGTAGTGCTATTACCTTTGAAATGGCGGCCATTTTGGAAAATGTTGGTTTATTCAAATTGCCATCACTTTAAACTTTGTCATCACGTATTTTCAAGAACTACACAACCCAGTGATTAATTTTAGCTATGATTGCAAATGGCATTATTCCGACCCTGGTTGGTAGAAATCTAAGGGCCTTTTTTCCTGAACAAACCTTATTTATAACTCTCCGTACGGACACCTAATTGCACACGCAATTGAATGATGATTCGTGTCGTTTAACACTGCTGTTTTATTCTTTTGTTGTCAATTTTCCTTTTGGAAAAAATACCTTTAATATGCGAATGCAACAGACTTATCCTTTCAAGCTACTAGTTACTACTACGAATTTCAAATATTTTGACGCTTTGGGGTAGATCACTGATAGTGCCTATAACGGATACGACGACAGATGTCATAGATGGGTTCCTTAACAATCATGACGCAATAGATAGAGCTAGAGGATTCCTCGGTACTTAGTAAATGGTAACAGATAAAGTCTCGACGCTTCCAGGATGCATCAAGAATTACTCCCTGCAATCGTAATCCTAAAATATATCAATTGGTTGCAACAACTCAACGACTCCATGTGTAAATATTAACATATTCGAGAACACTAATTCTCCAAATATGCTGTTGGAGCTTAAATCTTAACACCACTGCTGTCTTAGATTTGCATAATCACAGACATCACTCAATAAGCATAATGCACAGTTCAGCGGAAAATATAGTCTGTATATTGCTGTTATTGTCGTAGTAATATGTAGTTGTATAAGTAGCTGTAATTGTAGATGTAGTTGTTGGCAAGCTGTTAGACATGTTGGTAGAGAACTGAAAGTCAGACTGTAGCTCTAAACACCTGTTTGAAGCAGTCCGTGGAATTCCTAAGGCTTAAGGTTTGCTACAGCTCCTATGTTATTGATTATTACCATAGGGTATGACCAATAGAACATTAATGGTACCACTTAGTCAAACGTTTAGGTCCTAAATCAATCGGCGCCAAAGTATGATGGTCATAATGTTCAGGTGTTATATCATTGCGTCATAAATCTTAGCCAAAAGCTTGCACATGTTGACTGGTTTGTGTAAAGTACGTTATCGTGTTTCGTACATAGACACAAAGCAATTAGGGCCTCACATGGTAGCCAGATACAACAACAGCTATCATGGATAGCTTTCCTGTGCAAAATGATTGCTCATTTAAGCTATTCTGTTTTTTGTGTGGGTGGCTACGAGGCTGTGAATTGTTAACACCTTGACAGGTGCAAACATTCATACAAACGGATATTTTGTATTCAAACTCTTGAATTTATACTAAATATCTCTGCTGTAAAAAGCAATACCGAACCAAAACAAGCCAACAAAGAAACGACAATAAAAAATGATTGCACATATGCACTTTCTACAGGAAAGGTAGACATACATTTTAAGTATGGTATAAACACAAATGTAACGTGAGCATATAAACTGTACTATATATGAAGTGAATAAATTAATCTCGTATGGCAGATTCACATTATCGGATTCACGTTTTGAGTTATTATTGAGAGTATACTTGACAAGTAGCTCTTCGTCGTGGTTTTATGTTTCAGCCAGGTTACAGACATGACTGATATAACTTTTGAACATACCCAGTCAGAAGAATTGCATACCTTTATTGGCGGTATTCATATAGGTCAGTTCTAATAAAGGTGGCGAAATTACCATTTTGTTTATTTGGACCAGCAGTTGACATTCACAAAAAGCAGCTTTTAAAGTAAAACTCCACGGAGAAGATTGACGTGTATACTATACAATTGCGTACAAACATATCCTTCACTGTAATGTTGCCACAGATTGTGACGACAATTACAGTAATATGTTAAGCTATCATGTTTTCCTTTGTTTGATTGTTTTTATACAATTTCAGATGCCTATTGGGAATTGATATTTATTAACCCAGTTAACCCACACAACAACAAAGCCGCTCTTCTCCCAGAGTCGTCAATTACTATTTCCAATGCCATTAAAACAATGGTACTAGCATACCAGTAACTTTTCATGTTCACGTGAGTAAGGTACAATAACAATAATTGACATAGGAAAATGTAGAAGATTGTCATGATTATATATCCGTTAAGAAAACGAAATGCCCCCCACATTCCAATACGCTATTATGCAGATATTGTTGATATGGATGTACAAGCACGTATTCAAACAACGTGAACAGTAGATCTATCATATAAATTAGGATGATTAAACAACCATTTATATCAATCACAAATGCTTGTCAATGAGCAAACAGTCATGTACAAACTGTCAGATACCACACACGCCTAGCTAAGAAACCGTGAAGTTGGGTTAATATATAAAGCAAATTCATGTTTCAAACTTACGTGAAATGGTCTATATCCGGATCTTGTACAAACGTTGCCGTCCATCATTAACTTCCAATGACTCCAGCGACAGCTTAATGTTCCAAGACGCTGGTACGATTTAAAATTGCTGGCCGACGCGTGATTGCCGCATGAGGTTATTAAGAAAAACGAAATCCCCGTGTTTTTGTTTCACTTCACTGACGATATGATATGTCACTATCTGCTATCCATTGAACCGCAAATATTTGTCTTTGCTCTGTCACGTAAAGGTCACACTGTGGGAAAATACAAAGAATAGAAAAGGGATAAGACAAATTGTCTAAATCCAAAGGTTAGTCTTTGGGTAAAATCACAAGTTCACGTGGTCAATATTGTCAAAACACACCAGGTCTGTGACAATGCCATTGATGCCACTAGTCTAGACCATGCTAACACTTTTACATGTTAGCTCATACACATACGCATACACAGGTGTCTTTACACAGCTACGCCACCACTGTATTGACTGGAATTGTCGTGATTGTAGTGATAGCTCAGCAAGAGCAGAGCCGCTAGATTATAGGTGACAAACTCATCCTTTTGACAGAGTTCACTTGTATTTACACTAAGATATGTATGGTTGGTGTGAAGTTGTCTTTTAAGGGATACAGGACTATAGATATTGTCAACAAAAAGTGGATGAATCATGAGTCCAGTAATGCAACAATATCCCTTTCAAAATCTCTCCATTTATATTGTAAATCATGAATTTACAGAGAAATGTAATCCTTATGAAATCTGACATACTACTGGTATAGGGTAATTCAGGTACATTCGTGTGTCCTCTTACAGGTAGCTCCACACACCATTAATCTCTTTTAAAGTGCGTGCACTATGCACAACTACATTTCAAAAGCAGCCGCTATAGTATGCATCCATTTTATACAAATAATAATTTAAACATTAACTTCAAACTGATGTATTTGTGTCAGTACATTTGCGAATTATAAAGAAATTCATAGGCAAATGTAACGATTTGTACCTAGAGGATAAGACGTTTAAATTGTGTTTCTTCCTTTTCCCCTTAGAAACATTGAACACATTGCTAATGGAGCAAAGCATTCACGGCAGTACATTTGTGAATCTAAAGATCATTTTAGGGTTAGTACATTTTGTGACGCCACAGCATAAGGCTCCGTATCACATGCACTTAAAGGCTGCCGAATTCTGAATCGGGTCAGGCAAGTGGGATCACAACATGTACCAAACCAACATTTTATATTTTAGAATGGGAGGGCCAAGTTACTTTCTCGGGTTGTATCATTTACTTGATCCTCGCGTGCATTGAATTGAGTTTCGCTTCGTCATAGATTCTGCTAGAATCATGCTTATAAGGCCCTCCCATTCTAAATATAAAATATAATTACGGCCGCTTGAAACTCTGAAATAAAGACTGAAATACATTAGCGCTCGTTCACTGGTATCCACATTAACACAGTCCTCTGTGGCCCAGTGGTATTTCTCACGCCTAGAAAGCGAGAGGTCCGGGTTCGAGACCGTGTATTTTTCGTCTTTATTTAGTTCTGTGCTCGTCAGTTTCTCCGAGCTTCTATATAATATAAACCAACATTTTATGAGCATGTAATGATTTGTACAGGAAGGACTAGAATTCCCACTGTTTTTGTTCTTTTTGCCTTTTCCCTTGAACACATTGTTATTGAAGCAAGGCATCGTTCTGATATTTCTTTGAATATGAAATTCAATTTGTAAATGAAAAAGAGGATTAATGCTTTCAACTCTGGTACATTCGGTAAATGTTGTAACATTTCTAGGTTAGCGGTTTTTAGATGACCTAAAAAAATGACCTAAGATGATACTTGTTTGGACTCATATAATTGGAATGCTGATTCTAAATATGGTAATAAAACTGCATTATTGTAAATAAAAAAATGAAAAACTGTTGAACTCTGAGTCGCCTGCTCATGCCATATAGTAACATATGACCGCAAAGAATATCCTTAATTTACACTGATTGTCAACATGATTTAGTGTGTGACGCAGCGTAAAATAAAAGTTATTAGTAAAGTCAACGTTTTATTGATGTTTGTGTAAACAAAATAAATAATGTAAATTTAACCAATTGTCTACGGCTGCATCAGCAATAGAACCGTGAAATCCTGTAAATTGCGCTACTGTTTTTTATTTCCAATATGAAATTGGGGGGGGGGGTTCTGGCTTTACTAATAGATAATTGTATTCATTATTTATTTCTGTATTTATTAATCTACTTATTTATTTGTAGGTGCATTTTTTTATAAATGGGGTACACAATTTGTTTTAGTTTCAAATGAAAGCTAGAGCTTAAGATATTTATTTCACACCACATTTTGTTGAATTGTGGTCATCTAAGTTACTTATTAAGGGAAACATGTGTGAATGCACGACAGCAACAATACCGTTTTCTCTTGTCAAGTTGTCATCAATTGAGACAATGCCCTGACAGGAAAACCACCACCGTCGACGTGAAAAAGTTTAAACACCTAGGAACCACAGGTTACCAAAACAAAGAAAGGCAGAACACAAGAAAGTGATCAAGACGTCTCTTCTTTTATTCATAATTAAACAAGCTTATATCATCAAACCAATCTCTACTGCTTGGTTTGTGTTAAGGTTTGTCATGGAGGTTTGTTGTTGTTGTTGCATAAAGGAGGTTTGCTGTTCTGCCTCACATGCCTCACGGAATCTCTAACTCTGATGACGTTCTTCTGTATCCTTTCATACTTTCTCACATTGCTGGTGATAGCTTCTTTGTCAGCCGTATTGCCTCAAATCGGCCAATCGGGAAACAAACAGATCTTGCTGGAACAATCACCGATTTTAGCACCGTACTTTTCAGGCCACTACGGAAGGCGATGTGCAATGAAACAAAGTTCAATTACGCATTTTATAATATTAATAATTTTAATATTTTTGACTCGCGACATATCCACGTAAACGTGCTATCGTGCGGCAGCCATGAAAGTCGTTCAGCACAGTCAGGGAACCATAATACCAGGACAGATTTATCGAAGAAGCTCGATTTTAGAAGCAGGATGAAACCAGAGTACCCGGAGAAAACCTGCGAGAACGAGTGAACCGGATTGGCTGCTGGTACCGGATTGCTCGGAGAAAACCTGCGAGAGTAAGACTGAATTGGAAAAACCAAATTCATTCTTCCACCGGTTTATTGCTGAGAGAGTTCGACAACTCGCCCTCCCAGTAAAGAAATGACATTCCCAACTTTAGCTTTCATTTAAGACAAACGTAATACCAATAAAAAATGAGATTTTTGTTGTGCCACCCAGTAGTATATACATTGTAGCTTTCTAATGGTCATCACCAATTCAGGTACTCCTTAATAATGCAATATATCCTGCAACCAACTTGACATTTTCAACGACTTCATTATCCACTGCTCTTACGTCTTAGAGGTGTAAATATTGCCTAGTCTTTCTCGCTAATGCTATATTTGACATTTACTTGGGTAAAGCATCTAACAGCAAAAGTATTATGAAAGGTAAAATTTGTAATACCCAGTAACCCTTGTCCCATCGTCGTCGTCGTCATCGTCGTCATCATCATCAATATGTTCATTTGAAATACAAGAGATACGTGAATTCATCTATTCCAGTAGAAATGCTTGGTGCTCGAGGTAATTCATAGAAACATATCACATTAGGTACATACAATTTATAGTAACTGCTTCATTTCAGAAATGATACATTGCATAATTACATGCCAATAACAGAGATAATTGACAATAATGTACACATTTTATCTACGCCTAACGCAAGGAAGTACCACATTTGTTGCGCAGCTGGCATTTTTTAAAAGGTATGCAAATAGTGTGAGATCATGCATTCCTGAAGCACCTCAATCGATATCTTGCTACACGCAGTTGGCAGCTATGTGCATCCACTCCGCGCTGGTACAAGGTCTTGAATTCGTTGGCTGCCGTTTTGTTAATTTAGTTTCATCAAGTGAAGAACATGCAAACACTTTGGCCAGCGACTCTTGAGAGTTCATCACGTGATGCAAAAATGTGTATCAATTTCTTGCGCCACGGCGTTGTTCATAAATAGCCAATGGACAACTGCATCTGGATTCAATACTCGACTACATTTTGCAACAAAGCACTAGGCCGTCATTGCATTAAAGACACATTTGGAGTAACCAAGCTTTATGAACCTACATCCAAACCTCGACAACTCCGCTGTATTTCAGAATTAATAATGCAATCTTTGACGAGTTGCTTGGGGTTCATTAAGGGATGGTTAGCCTTTTTATATGATAGTTAACGCCTCCCCTGAATGTCAAAGGCATTTAGCTGGACAAATGTAGTGTCATGTTTTCAGGGTACCGTGTCCGTGTTGAGGGAGTGTGTAACCAAATACCTGCTCACTCGAGGTGTTTATTAGTTTCAAATTAGATTTTAGCACTAGGAAGCTTTTAGAACAGTATTCATTTAATAACAGTTCAATTCATTATACATTAAACTAACATTTATTTATCAGTTTAGATACCGCTGCAGTTGATTATCTTATGAGACATAGTAGTAGTAGTAGTAGTAGTAGTAGTAGTAGTAGTAGTAGTAGTAGTAGCAGTAGCAGTAATAGTAATAATAATAGTAATAATAATAGTAGTAGTAGTAGTAGTAGTAGTAGTAGTAGTAGTAGTAGTAGTAGTAGTAGTAGTAGTAGTAGTAGTAGTTGTTGTTGTTGTTGTTTTTGTTGTTGTTTCATTTTTCCGCTTCATTCCCTCAACAGAGGGATTTTATTTCCGGTATCCATAGGCCACCGGCTCTATGATACATTGAGATATTAACAAACATATTTTCCCACTACTCTCTAAAATGATTATCCCTTTCTTACAGGCATGTAACAAATGTTTTGCCTAAATTATTCAGAATTTTCTTATTTGAAGATTGCATTAATTGACAAAGCTCAAGTTCATCTGGATGAACACGATAACAGAGTGGAATGATTTTTTACGCTCATCAGAACAATAATACAAAACGCATGTCATCTTCAACCAATTCAGATTGACATAATTTACAATATTTCTCCTCACGGTGGATTCCCTTCATATCTTCCTAACGTAATTTCTCAATTTAAAAGACCCAATCCCAATTTTGTCAGAAGGGTGTTTAAAATAACATACAGATAGTTATCCACCTCTTTCTTAACATAGAATAATATCTTAGTTTAGCATTAGCTCTCAGAGATTCCGAAAAACTTTAAAATTAAGCACTTTAGGTGACTTTCTTTAATTCCAGATGACTATTTTTAATTACTACACATAAAGAATTCAGTCAGTCTTTAAAGACAGGAAAGGCCTAAGGGCTAATTAGTACGCCTTCAGTTCTCTTTGTCGCCCATTGATATCTCTTAGGAGTAGTTGAGTAGGTCTCGGAGAGCTGAAAGCAATTCAATATATAGGGCCACTTATTTATTATGACCAATCTGTCGTATTTACAACGAAAAACGTGTTCTGTTACAGCATAGTCACATTTAGATCTGCATGTCACATTTGTAAGGATATCATCAATTTTCACCGCACTGCAGAGCTAAATGAAACCGACTTTTATTGCCCTACAATAAATACGTGCATGAACTACTAGCGACGTATTTTGATGGCTATAACAATGCAAAGATACGAGCCACTAATGTAAAACATGGAAAGATCATCACAAATTGTGTCCAATGGAATCCATGCTGACCAATGTCAACATGCTACCCTAATTACTATAAGCCTTTAAATGTCATTATTACGGACACTGCGTGAGCTGAGAATGACAAGCTTCTAATCGATATTTTGCGTTTTGTGAGATATTTTTTTTTTAATTTGCATCTGTTATGCTTTAACCGTCGTCGTATTGTTTCTCCCCTTCCCTGAGTTTTTCCCTGGTGCAAGCAAATTGCATCATTTGCGCTTATTTTAGCAAAACAAATCGGACGCAACATCTTACCCGTGGGTAGGGTAAGTCGCCAAAGTTGAGGTGAAGGGGTTGTGAAGCGTCCCGATACTTCACCGTGTAAAATTGGAACAGCCTAAAATTGCTCTTATCAACAAAGGTTTCTTGTTATTGAGCTAAAAGTTATGTTTAAGTTAAATTTGTGTTTGTCTTTCTTAGTTTGGCCAAAACTAAACTTGAAACTTGAAGTCTGGTGATTATGTCAATTGATTTGAGGCACAAGGAGGAATTAAAAAAAAAATACTGCTCCTTATTGCCTTTTACCCAAATCTGTGAACACTCCATATGGGACTTGGGCCAGTGGTTCTTCTGATCAAGTCTTGTGATTATAGCAATTAATTTGTGGCACAAGAAGGAATTAATAAATTTTCCAAAAATGCCCCTTAATCGGCCCACGTGATATTTGACCCAAATCTGTGAACACTCCATATGGGACTTGGTTTAGTGGTTCTTCTGACCGATTTTCGCTGCCATCGGCCAAAGCGTTTGGCAACAAACGCGTTTTGGCAAGTGTTAACATTAAACAGACGGATAGAGTAAACTCTTTCCCATAACAATAGCTCTCTAGCATATAACGTATGCTGAGCTAAAAATTATCATTTGTGTGTATGTGTATATGTGTATATGTGTGTGTGTGTGTGTTAATGTGTGTGTTTGTTTTTTTGTTTGGGGGGGTAACCAAAATTGTAATTTTCCTATACTTCGATATAACTGATTTCACCAAATTTTGGGACTGTTGGTACTTATTTTGGTATCGTTGGATAGAGGATACCTAAGCTATCCAATGATGCCAGTTAAAAGCATGTTCGGTATGGAAAAAATATGCTATACCGGCAAAAACATGTCCACTTAAACTGGCAATTTTCCTTTCACTTTCTTCAAGGCATCAAACATTAGACTTAATGCGTTAACTGAAGGTGAATCATGACATTTAAAGTTTTTGAAATTATGCCACATTTTGCCGCTTTTAACGTCAATAACAGAGCAATTGCACTTCTAACCACCATACATCTTTGGCTTTTTTTAAATTCCTGTATCAACACATCCACCTACAAAGCAAACCATACCATTCAATAATATGCGTGAAGTTGTACGAATACAAAATTACAGACTATAGTATAAATTATCGGACTCAGTATATCAAAAAAGGCAGCAAAGACAGATTCGAAAATCGTTTTCTTTTAACCCTCGTCCGAAGAATGGGGTGGTGGTTACCATCCCCTAACGGATGATGTCGCACAAAAACGCCAACGAATATGATCTAAGGCTTTTATGTAATTGTAAGTTCATCCTTTGCGTCACTTAAGCGAAAAAATGGAGGTACCACCTTCAGGGAGGCCAGGATGTCCCGTCAAAGTCGGAAGGTAGGGGGTGGTTGCCACCTTCCTATACTGTGTAAAATGGTATGTTATTTATGATGCTACTGTAAGTAAATACTGACAATATTTGTATTTGTTCTTATTTTTAGAGTAATAACATGTGTATGCTTACTTTGGCACCCATCATTGCCAAATAAATACCAATTTTTACTTGAATGAATGGCAAAACGGTCGAAAAACACTTGATTTTGGCGATTTGCGTACAAATTTGCTTAAAAATAAGCTCTCAGTTATGAGGTCACTATGACGTCATATTCTAAACACTTGATATGATAAACAAGATGATGTTTGTCGCTTAATTACAAAAAAAATCAGGGGGGTGGTAACCCCCTCCCCCACCTTGGTCGTGAACGTAGTAGAAAAACCCTTGGTTGGACGAGGGTTAAGCAACATTATCTATACTACTACAAAAATGAGATCTGCCTGTCCGACTATGCGTTTCGTTGCCCTTTGACCTACAGAGCTGATATTTGACATGTGAGTAGGAAACATTTTAAACACAGTCTGACATTTCTTATCAGGATTTCAGAGTGACCCAAAAGGTCAAAGGTCATCTGCAGAAAATCTGTCTGTCTGTCCGGCTATGCATTTTGTTATGCTTTGACATATGGGGGCTGATATTTTGCATGAAGGTAGGGGAGGACAGTCTGGCGTTTGTTATCAGGTTTTTAGAGTGAACAGGAAATGTCAACGGTCATCTAGAAGTCTATATTTGTAAAAATGCCCAATGACCACAAAATTTGGTCATTTGACCACTGACCTGAGGTCAAAGGTCCCAAACATGTGTCAAAGGTCACACACAGGGGAAATGTTCTAGTTAAATATATATTCACTCCTGTGTTGCAAGTAGAGTTACTTAGTTGACTTTCATTGTAAGCGCCTGATTTGCAAAGTTGAAGTATAATTGCTCTAACGATGTTGATATAAGAATAGGGATGGGTATATGACCACTTTTTCAAAACGAGTATTCTATGGCCATTTTGGGCTGCTCAAAACAAATCTAGCAAGCATTCTGATGTCAAATGAATTTGTGATATGGTTCCTTGGATTATAAATTTTTCATGCAAAGTGAATGGGGAACTTAGGCAATTTTAAACATGATTTTGAAAAAGCAATGTTCTTCTCAAAGAAACACACAAAGAGATGCTTTGGTATGGTCAATAAATGATGACAAAAGAAAAATGTCAAAATAATGCAAAGCCATGAGTAGCATAGCCATTAAGCCTTTTGTATAACATTTAATCAATTGCACTTGTATTGTACCTTTCACAACAGTCACACAATGGAGTTTCTCGTGTACTTTAAGTCTACTGGCTGAATTCAACATAATATTATTATATTTTTCCTTTTCCAATATTTATAGAATATACAAAAGCATCTATGTGAGTGTTTCTGACAAAATAGGTTGTGAAGAAAATTTCCAAAATTCCCTATTTACTTTACATGCAATATTTAAAATCCAAGGAACCATATCAAAGATTCTCTTGACATCACAATGCTTGCCATATATGGTTTGAGTGTTTTTAGCAGCCCCATAGGCCATATAATCCACTCGTTAAATAGAGAATTGAAAAAAAAAATGCCCACTCCTAATATAACCGAAAGTGTACATCGCAATGCCTGAGGCATTATGCGCGATAATAGTGTGGTCTACCATATGTGGAATCTTATTTTTGTTCATAATTTTCAGGTCTCGGTTTTGTTACACGAAAGGGTAAGCGAGGTTGACAATTGAGTCACCTACCTTCAATAAAGAGTCCAAATTAATGAACTGATATGATTAATATATGAGGGCTTAATTCCATCCAGTTTTATTATCTTTAATAGACAAGGTGGTTCTCGAACCACGTGTTTTGCGCCTCATTGCGATGAGAGATGTTTAATATTTTTCACTGTCCCACTTCAGAGTGTGGGGATGACAGAATGCCCCTTTAAAACCCCCCACATAACATTTGACCCCAACTGTGTACAACAACTTTGGTTTTTAACCATTTGGTATGCACCCATTTGATTTGTGGCAGAAATCGAAGTACACCACATATGAACCTGAGCCAGCGGTTTTTTTGAACCGCTGTGCGTAATGCTCCAAGAGTGTGGCCAGGGTGAACAAATGGACGGAATGCATACCACTAAGAAAGGTGATTTGGGTTATCCTGATATGAACAAGCTCAGTGGCAATACCTTGTTTGAACTTAATATGAATGCAATTTTTCATTTCGATTTCGAAATCGGAACGAATGTGCCTACCACTGTAATTCGTCTTTCCTTCTTTTTTCATTTATTTCTTTATTTCTAGGTTAAATTGAATGTTTTAAAATCTTAGCAATTGAGTGTAGTCGCCTTCAGCTTCCAGAAGATAATAAGAACTGTAGGCAGATCACAAACGACGGTCATTCTAGCATTACTACCTATGCTACAATGATACAATTAGCTGTAACATCGGGAATACGTGCCAACGGAGAACAAGATACATTATGGAGCCGAACAAGAGTGACTTATTGCCTGTCTTTATGAATATATTCAAATGTCAATGGGCTCTTTTTTAAAAGTGATTTCGCAATGAGTGAGCTATACCTCAAGGTCATCCCAGACACTTAGAGACAATATACACCATCTTATTAGTATCTTGATTAATTTGATTCAATGTAAAAACATTTCCTTGTCGGGTTTAATTACGGGCCTCGAGTATAAAGCAGAAACTGTGGGAAGGTTCGGCCTTTAATTAATTGACGTTGTGTGGTTATTTAACGTCGTGGGGTGATTTTTCTTGACGTTGTGGGGTTACTCAAAAAGAGTAACTACGTTACTTTATGTCTTATAACGGAATAAACTGTAATCTAGTATTGAGGTTTATTCCGTAAAAGAGTAGAAAAGAGGATTTTGGTAGTTTACTAACTTTATAGGCCCGCAGCGCAATCGAGAGGGCTAAAATATGAGCAGTTTAATACAAAAATGAGAAAATAAAGAAAAAAAATGTCTAAAACATTGTCTTTTTAAGGAAAACAATTCGATACTATATAGCAACGAAATCGGTAATATATAGTGACGAAAAGTGTTTAAAGAAAAAAGTAGCAAAAAAGTGTAGCTCTTTTAAGTATGTGTATGTGTGTGTGTGTGTTGTGCACACGTGGAATAATTACATTTTACCCTTCGCACCTAGTCTGATGATATAGCATCGTGCGTTCCCTAACGGAGAAAAATCATATTCAATCTTCTCACAATCATTTTCCAAGAAATCCCTGTTAGTGTGCGCAGTCTAGAGAACACCATATCCTCAAAAGTACATTAAGAAAATTGAAATTTGCACTTTTCATATTCAAACGGATATGAAAGGTCATCTAGAACAGATCTTGACTTTCAAGGAACCAAACAGGCGCATTACCGTATTTGACGTGCCTTTTCAATTAATTAAAAGTGAAAAGTACGTGATCAATAAGCGAACAGCAATAACAACCTTCCCAACTGATGCAGAAGGGTGGGTAAAAACACAGACATATGAAATTCATTTTAAGGATTTTGTTTAATTGTACTGAGAAGAAAGATATTATAAGGATGATATATCCTTTAAAGAGGCATTCCGTGATCCACAGCCTCGTCTCCCCGACTTACGTAACGTAAAAAAGTTGAGATTCTTATATCATCTGAATCGTTGGTCCAAGTACATGTATAGTATGTGTGCCTAATCATAGGTGCAAATTAGATCTCTGCTTTTAGAAATTCGTAATTTTGTATTTTTTGCCCGTAAACGGCAGAAATTGCAACACAGTGGCATATGGGACAGCGTGATATAAACATTTCCGTATAATTGCCATTGCCATAATCAACTGAATATTTTTCGGTGATATCTAGTGACCCATATGAGGTGCTAGGATCACGAAATGCACCTTTAGGTTGTTATGAAACATAAACAAATCTCCGCCGTTTTAAAATGCACTCTCTCTTTTCTTCTCTCTCTCAGTGAAAATCAAAGCAGTTCCAGAGATAAATCCACATATCCTTGCCATGCGCTACCCTATGTCGCAACCTTTCCCTAATACCTTGTCATCAGGCAGCGAGATGCCAGGTTCAAGAACCTCCTTGTTCGAACAGTGTACGATTTTCTATTTCACACACAAGGGAGTTTCAAAGAGCCCTAGACATCTAACACGAACGCCTATTTTTACGCCTGTCTATTCAAAATCACGTCACAGGATAATGATTTTGAATAGACAGGCATAAGAATAGGCGTTCGGGTTAGAAGTTCACAACTCTTAGTCGCCTTCCTATAGTATCTGTCAGGTAAGTCACCTGGCCTATATATGACAATTTAATAGGTGACTTTGAATAGGATGATCAATTTCGTCACCTTGGCACAATATGAATGCCTCATCCCGTAACTGTTATTTATATAAAATCAACCGTATTCAGCTGACTTGGTTAAGTTAGCATGTGTTAACCATTAGTTGCGACCCTTAACCTCGAAAGTCTCCATGGTTTCACTTAAACAATCTGAAATTGTGTTATGGGCAAGAACACGTTCAGTGAAAACTTACCGACGATCTGCAAACCTTGATTGAGCAAGTGAATCATGCTAGCAAGAAATATGGAATGGAGATCAGATTACCTAAAACAAAAGCTATGTTATTCTCCCGTGATGACCAGCTCCAGTAAAATCCGCTTGATGGTTCACCCTGACAGTGTGAACAGTTCAAGATTTGGGGAGTAACGTAAACACATTTCAACCTACTCCACCAGCGGAATCAAAAGCAGATTCTTGTTGGCATCAACAGCACTAGGGAAAATACAGAGGTCTCTGGAGTGCTAACGACATCTCCACTCTCCACCAAATGACGACTTGTTAATTCACTATTCACCAGTGCTTCTGTATGGCTCGAAACCTGGACCATTCAAAAAGAATGCATGAAAGAAGTTGGAAGCATTGAGATGCGATTTTGCTACAGAAAAAATCCTTAATATCAGCATGGAAGGATAAAGATCCGGAGAAAGAGTTCTCGTCAAGAGGAATCGCCTCCTGGCACTTTCAACCAAAAAGGATCCTAGCTCGCAGCACTGCATCGCAGCTGACATGGTTGGTCACTTGTCTGCAGATATGAACACATTCCGCGTACCCAAACGCATTTTATGGTAACTGTCGCAGGCACAAACGACAGGGATCAAGACCAAGGAAGAGATGGAAGATGAATCATTTGTGGGCACCCACACCTTCCACCAAGGCATATTTGGAAAGCGCAAGATTCAGATAGGAATAGATGGTGTCTAACATTGTTTCGGGGAGCCAACGTCCTATGGGAAGGTGCATAGATATCTTTATGTTAGCTTATTATGTTTTTTGCTGCTGAAGCTGGCCAAGAACTGGTCTGCCACCCAAAAGTTTTAAAAAAAAAGTTGCAGTAAAAAAAAATTATACATAATTGACATTCTGGGGGTATATTGATTGGGCCTCCCGCAAATCTCTCTTTAAAACAAAAATAAAAAAAAGTAATATCAAATTATAACTTACATACCTCATGTAGTTATAATGTCCTTAGTTTTTAAGCTTTTCGGTTTGTATTTGTGTTTTTGTTTGTGTGCGTAGGTTTTAAGGTACTAGGACCATTCACGAGCCAATGGCCTTCGAAATAAAAAGCCCCATACATCTGCTTGACTTCTCAATTTGTGTGTATTTTTGACACACACACACATCTTGATGAATTAAAGGAAAGTCTTGATATGATATGAAATACCAATTTAAATAATTTGAATTTTGAGTGAAAATAAGGGGAATAAAGTAAATTTGCACATTGTAGGTTTTGAGAGTGGAGTCCACTTTCACATAGGGGAATTGGGTTTCAATGGTCAGATGCTCATAAAAGATCTTTCTGCCCATGACATTATACACACCTCTAATTGGTGAAATAAAAAAAACTTTCGCGCGCTTTGTCTGTTTGTGCGCATTGGTAATTGTCACTTTAAAGACTAAGATCGGGATATTACAACTTTATTGTAATTCAATTAGTGATATTTGTGCAAAGTTTCAAGACCGCGCGGGCGTCATACTAGCTACGACAAGTATACGATCCTGATAAAGGATTTTTAATTTGTATTGAGTGAATCCCAGATCAGCAAGGCGGGCCCATTGAAGGAAATATTTTTCATGAGAAACAGCCCAGGCTAAAACTATTGAAGGAAATATTTTTCATGAGAAACAACACAGGCTAAAACTAAACTCACTTGTTCTAGATAGCGGCGCATAAGAAACTAACACACCTTTGAAAACTAATTAGAAAGGGCAACCTTATCGTAGCGTTTGGTTAACTAGCCGAGTAAAAAAAAGTATTGAACACATTATCCCACACCATTTACGTTTCGTCTTTACACACAGCGCCGCCCATTGTTGAATCTTGGCAAACCTTGGCAAATCTTCACTGCCCTAGCGAATTTATCAGCCACGTCATTATCGCCTGAGCGTACGGCGGTCCGGTAAGAACGTATATCCTGTTTCTAAAATTGAAAGCGTAAATTGAAACCAGCGTTTGAAAATTCTCAAGACTGAAATAATACCGAAAGGCATTGTGGGAAAAGGGATGCGGCCCGTAGCGATTGCGTGTTCACTTTTCCGTGTTTGCGAGCACCGAAGTACCCGACACAAACGTTCAATTTTCTCGCTAGGTTCTATAGGTTCAGACGCAATTACGATACATAGGCCTATTGAAAACAAAACATAGTAACGGACCCTCTGATGCAAAAATCTCCATAGAACCCCTTCGTATTCCGGAGATATTTGAGATTTAGTTTCATTTACATGCATTCTTTTTTTTTTTTTTTTTTTTACCAGGTTTCGGAAACGTTTAGTAACGTTCCAAGGACGTTTTAAATACGTTTTTGTAAAACGTTTCTAGAACGTAAAAAAGTGTCTACATTTTTACGTTACCAAAACGTTTCATTGAAACGTTTCCGTAACCAAACTGAAACGTTTTGACAACGTTCTGGAAACGTTAAATTGTAAGCTGGGTTTTCCGTGTTTGCGAGCACCGAAGTACCCGACACAAACGTTCAATTTTCTCGCTAGGTTCTATAGGTTCGGACGCAATTACGATACATAGGCCTATTGAAAACAAAACATAGTAACGGACCCTCTGATGCAAAAATCTCCAGAGAACCCCTACGTATTCCGGAGATATTTGAGATTTAGTTTCATTTACATGCATTCGCTATGACGGACTGATAACGTTATCTCTCGCGCAGTACAATTTAGATAATATCTTTTGCAGTCTGTGACACAGACTACTTACTTTCGCGGGCCGCGTAGCTGGGTGGGAAACTCTGTCAGATAGCGTTGATTTGGATTTTTTGATAGCATTGGCGGTACACTGGAGATTGCGCAAAATACTTGGCCTATCGTAAGCGAGTTACGCATCAAAAATATTCCTAACTAAATGGTCAAGTTAGCTTGAAGTTTTAATAAATGGTTTATTTTTTGGAAAAAGCCGAAAAAACGTGAAAAACCCGATCCCTACAAGCAATTTTCTATACCTTTTCAGCTGGCTCAATTCTCGATTTCTGCTATCAAATCATGCCACAAGCCATGCTACAAAAACTAGTGGGCTAATTGGCTTTTTTGTCAGGAACACATTTCCTAACATCAGATCGACCACCTGATTCTTGATTTTCGCGATTCCAAGTACCCAGCTAAACCGTTTTTTCTTCCCTTGTTCAGCTAATCGCAGAGGCTTAACACAGCGCGTGACTGCTAGGAGTCAAAAACGTAGTGTCCATTAATGCCTAAGAATAGCCGGCCAATTAAGCGATGCGGAAACGGAATAGGGGCGCTGTGTGCCAACAGTACAGATAGCTATGGAAGCGTAAATGGGGTGATATTAGAGTGAGGTTTACAGTACCGCTGAGGGGGGTGGGGGGGCAAAGGGGGTATTTGAACCACCGGCCCGGGGTCCTAGGGGGCCCTGGGTCCTAGGGGCCCGTAAAAAATAAAAGTTTCAGCCTTGCGGTTGTGACAAAAGTCTGAGTGAGAGAAAGTCAGAGAGATGGAGCATTGGGTGCGGATCAGGGTGCCCGTTTCCGTCGCGGCGACAATGAATCCTACTTGGTTTTTTTTCGCGCTACGCGCGGTTTATAAATTTAGTGCAGGGGCTCTCTTGGTTTGAGAAATTACACAAAAACAATTAAAGGTCCATGGCCCGATCGCTAATACCTCGTCCCAGAAAGCCCCAGATTTTACGGAAGTGGTCAACATTTTGGTATCAGAAGAAAGCTACTTTTTTCCATGTCACCACAACGCGTATAGCGGAACCCTTTTTGCAATGTATACAACATATTTAACAAAAAGGATAACCCAATAAAATACGATTTGTCATATTTTTACCTTAAAAACTGAAAAAAAAAATAATAATTTCGCTTACCTTGCAGCACAAATGTTATTTTTCGGCATAGAAATCATCCCTGCCACCAATATTTCAACCACAAACCATCATTTTCTAAATCTTATATATTTATCCTTCAAAGAAAGGTGGTTGTTTTGTTGTACGGTGGGAAGGGGTAACTCGAAACTAGAGCACTTTCAGGCTCGGCCGCTCCGCTACGTGTCCAACGTTCCCTACGGCAGCATCAACTTGGATAACGTTACCTCACCATAACATTGTTGTGGGTACAGAAAGTAAAACCCATAATTTCCAGCGTTGTCTGTTTACGTCCCAACCAACATTAAAAAAGCCAAAAATAATAAAGTTATTTTGTATATCAGTTATCACTTACAAGGAAGAGAAACCTGCATGCAATTTTTGGGACATGCGTCAATATTCTCAAAACGTGGTAACACAAGTATATGAGGGTAATATTAAAGGATACACCTTATGCCATTCTTAATATAGGCACACATTTCCCCCAAGGCAATAAAGTATTCAGACTAAATTCCACATTCTCATATTAAACATACAAAGGTGACTTTTGATATCATCAACATTCATTGAACGGACAAACCACAAATACATTGTGAACTTCCATGGTTGTTTTATATGTAATCCCGGTGTGGTCCCATATGAAATTTCCCAACAAAAGTGTTTGGGAGAATTCTGAGTGAAAACACAAAGAGCAAGCAAGAGATTTTGAACCAGGGTAAATAAACAGAGTACAGTCCCTCATGACACATGCAGAGTGTCGTAGCCACTATGTCACTATGTACATATGTAAGCATGACCTTGTAGACGAGGCTAGTTGGATACAGAGCTAACCAAGATGTGCGTGTACGCACCAGTGGAGACGCAATGGCGGTGTGGACATTCGGTCATACGGACATGAAATGGACACGGGTGCCACGAAGAAGATAGTCTTTGATGACAGTTCTGCGTCCATCAATTTATGTGTTCTCCATTGTGTGTTGTACGCATTCTTTGAGAGATTCCCGTTTCTCCTTACGACGGGAACGGGAGTGGGCAACTTATAGCCCCGGAGCTATCACACAATTTGTAGCACATCTCAAGTAAAAAGGTTTGAGTGATTAAATATTTAGACAGACTGACATTGACCCCCTGAAACATAATTCTTAAGTGCCGCAAAATGGTGCCCCCTTAAGTGAGAAGGGGGGTCAAGACAACGTTTGTACAGGGGTCAAAGTTTTAAAAAATTGATCCCATCGTGCTGAAAAAGTAGACCATGTTATTTTGTCTAGCACAAGTATCAGTAAAGGTATAGTTTGTAAATACTATTCTACAACGTAAGGTTTGAGAGTTATAGACTAAAACAGCAATCAATAAAAAGGGTCAATTGCAAGTTTTTACAGGGGTCAAAATTTGGAAGTTGCTCTATTTGGATAAAAAATTGGTGCAAATTATTGGTGAGCTCATAGGATCAAAATAGTGAATAGTTTTTTGAGTATCATAAATGCTTACGTACCGAAGTAGGGGGAACACAAGGTCAAGCCCCATTCATGCAATGGACGCTGACACTTCTGTTCTCCCACACCGTACTAATCATTTTTAAACAGTCAAAACTATCCTTATTTTAATCCTTTGAACTCATCAATAATTTCACCATTTTTATCTAAATTCGAGCAACTAAAATTTGACCCCTTTAGGCACTGAAATTGGACCCTTTTTTGATTGATTTCTGTTTTCGCCTATACCTCTTAACTTTTCGTTGTAGATAGTACAAACTATACCTTTCCTGAATCCTTGTGGTTGGGACCAAATACCATGGCAATATACTTTTCAACATGATTGGACTCAAGTAAACAACCATTTGACCCTGTACAAAACTTGTCTTGTCCCCTCTCCTTAAGGCCCTATTTGCAGCACTGAATAACTCACGTTTCAGGGGTTCCTGTCAGTCTGCTCAACATATTTAACCACTCAAACCTTTTGTATTTTTTTCCCAGGGGGTTCCTGTCAGTCGTCAACATATTTAACCACTCAAACCTTTTGGCTTGAGATTGTTACAAATCGCATCCTGTTAGCTCCCGGTTTATTATCCCCTGCTTTCGGTCATACGCCACGGATCGGTTGACAATACTATTTGTTTGTTTTTCTCAATATTCCCTTTACCCATTAAACATTGTACCTTAGGTCACCATACGTCCCATGCCCAAAAACTTGGGTTAAAAACAGATTCCGTAAACACTTGGTAACTTTTTACGCAATTTGTTGGTCCTAGTCGTGTGGATAGACGATAATCACACGGTTATATCGCATACGCTTCAACGGGATATTTCAGACACAACCGAAGAAAGGCTGCTCGGACCAATCGCAGGCGTAGTAACAAAGGACTGATCGATTTAAAAACCCGGGGTAGTGTGTATACATCTACCCTAATCTTAGTCAGGTGTTAGTAATATCTTCTTTATTTTAAATAAATGTGTTAAAGAATTCGAATAAAGGTCTTGTGTTTTGGCCTCGTCATGTATCTATCATCACGTCATATCATCACTAATTTTAACGTAAAACCTCGGCTGCGCCTCGTTTTGTTCTTCTTTTAAAATACGCTGTTTGCCCGTGTGATGGACACGAGAGATCACCGGCAGACTCTAAAAACAATACTTTTATTCTCTAATAGTCCTTTTCCTTGCCAAAATCTAATCAATACGAACTGACCTTTATATTGAGGGTACGTGATCGCAATATGATTCATCGATTTGATTAGTCAATCCAACATAATATAGCATCACAGGAAAAAATCTACACCCAATCGAATGACATAAAAAAGACAGTGTCCCTACTCCCATTTGAATCAACTGTGCATTGTGGTACGTGTTGTCAAATTACGGCAACTTTCTAAAAAAAGGGTCGGTCATGGTTTTCGAATGAATTCAAATGTGAAACGCGGTTTTTTCTACTTTTGTCAACTTGATTCACTTTATTAGTACGCTCCTATTCAGACGTTGCGGTACAATGTCAAAATTAGTTTAGTTCTGGAAGGAGGGCTTAACCGCCTCCTCAAAGTGTTCTGTAATCACACCTACTTTATTCAGATCGATCATCACCTTGATCGCACGAGCTTATCTGTTCTATTTACCCCCACTAATACCTTACCCATTGCCCGCCCCATCTATTATATTAACCACGGTCCGAACACTATCGCATGACTACTACCTTTTACCTCTTTGCAAATACCACTACGCATGACACTGTTTATTAAACTGGAGCGGGAAAGAACATAACGGTAAAAAATGGTTGCATGGCCTTCTCTAGCTATAATGTCACATTTTGGATCTTGAAATTATGTTCAAACATGAAGGCAACCAAATTACCAATATAGAATGAATGTTATTGATAACGTAATTGTTTAAAAATATAAGAATTCATTCAGTTACAAGGTGACACGTACTATCCTCCCACTCGTACTATCCTTAACATTGGCAAACTAATAATGGTTTCCTATGAATAAATATAACCGGTGTCTCTTGCTTCAAACCTGGTATAAAATTATACAAAATGCAGCATTACCTCGGCCTTTAACGACAGCAAGTTTTATTGTATTCAAATAAACCACAAGACAATCCGATTTATTCATTTCACCTACTAAGGCAATATAGCGATATTGGTTCAATGACTTTGCTTACAACAGAGGAAAAAATGGTTGATACTGTAGTTTCCGCACAGAGTAATTGGAACAAACATTTTTAATTTGGAAACAAATGTGTTTTAAGCGCTTTCTTGAAAGCATTTATAAAAGTAGAGTTTCTTCGTCATTTGTGGTCATCACATCTCGTTACAACAAATGCTAGATGCCTGATGTAGATCTGTAAATTGGAAATGGAATCATCCACCCCTCAACTAGTGTCAGAAACTTAGGTCACAGTTGGGTGTCATATTTGACGTTGCATGCAATGACCACGTCGTCACAAATTGACTCTTTGTCAAAGAGCATCACTTTTCACCTTGCCAATATTACTTTCTTGATAATGAAATATGCAACCATGTCGTTCGCTCTCTTGTGCCATCACGTCTGGACTATGGGAATTTACTCTTAACTGGTTCTAATACAAAAACAATGATCTTTCGTGCTTCAAAACGTGACCGTCCGTGCCAGCCAGTACTTACACGAACTTCACCGGCTCCCTCTGAGGATTTTGTACAAATATTTCCTCATGTTTACAAATGCTTAAATGGATATTAGACAGGACAAATCCAGGGAAAAACTGTCATTTTGTGGCGTTAAACTTTTCTCAACGGTTTTTATGTTTCTGAACCTAATGTATACTCTTTAATAAGCCTGGGAGCAACCCAGATTTTTGCCTCAAATCCCAGGTAGCGGCTAAAATTTAAAATTGCCGCCAAAATTACCTTAATTAGATATAAGTATGTATGAATGTATAATGTGTGTGTATGTATGTATGCATGTACATATGTATGTATATAAATATATATGTATGTATGTTAGTGTCTTTAGAAGATTATGCCACAGTTTTATAGTACAAACAGTAAAAGTCCTGTCACCGGCAATGTTTCTGGTTATCGTCTAGACGAAGGTTAATGAAACATTAACTTAAATTAGCATTTTTATATCATAGTAACATAAGTTCACATATATGAATACCCACTAAAGGTAACAGGTAACATACGGTATACATACGGTCAAGGGTATGCCAATTAGTTGTGGTCCATATGGACCCTAACGTAATATATCCGCAATTCATGACGCTGATTTGTTTCCGCACACATGTCCGAATATATGGAATAAAAGCCCTAGTAAATGTTAGGGTTCATATGGACCCCTCCATCCACGTCAAGATTTTTACCCGATATTTTAGCGGAAGAATAGACGCAAACGATCCCATACGATTTCCGATGATATTCAGAGGGAGTATACTTCAAAGGTGCCCCAACTGATTACAACAGACAATATGTTGTGTTTCATAGGATAAGTCATCGTCAACAAATACAACATCATTTGCAAATTATTGCAAGAATTAAATAAAAAAATGTTTTAACATGTAGGGCGTGGATGAATTGGTATGCAAGCAGGAATTGGTTCTACCGGGACGAATTGGTACCCGGACGAATTAGTACCTGGAAGAATTGAATGGGACGAATTGGTTTTGGGGCGAATTGACCTGATCTCATGTGACAACCAGTGCAAAAATTGTATTGGAAGAAATGCATTGTGGGAAGAACACTATACCTCCTCTACCCTCGACCTGCAGGAAATTTCTTCGACAACTGAGACTGTCCGTGTTTCGATTAGTTGTCTTTGAAGGTCCAACAATACACTCACCTGAATATATGGAATGTGATCCAGATGCAAAGCAGGTGAATGCATAGTTAAGGCTGCTAATCCGAAACACGGGTGTTATCTTTTATTACACACAATAATTATTAGTTTGGATTTGCACTTCTACACTAAGAAACTACCAAAGATTCCCGAAGAAATAACAATTTTCATTGGTGCCAACTACGTCAGAAATATCATCCACATTTTAAATAGATACAAATTACGTCATAAACACCATCCACAGTTTTCATTGTTGATATTTTTTTCTACTTTGAATAGATACCAACGTTATCACAATGCATTATCAAAATCGTACACAACATTGCCCCCCTACTTTGAATGGATATCAATTCTATCTTTCACATTAACCTAAGTTATGGCTGCAAACAAACATTGGCAATTTCGATTGCCCGGAAATTGCACCCACCTACCTAACAAAAAGTTTCATTGGCAACTACTTAAAGCCATAATCAAGGGTGCTCCTTTCTTTCGTTTTTGCTTTCTTTATTCACCGAATGAGTTCAGACTTGAAAAACTTTGATCGCGTGAGTTACTCGTTCGAAGATCTACGAAGTAAAGAGAGTCGAATAGCAGGATGTATTTCTGTATTACTAAACCTGCAATAGTAGACATAAAATTTTGTTCTGTTTTGTTTGTTTATATTTTATTTGATCTAAAAGTAAGTAATTCATGCGCTCACTATAAAATAATTAAAAAATAATAGACTGTCCTCGCCATATTAACGATCGTGTCAGCTAAAAACAGATTACATTAGAATTTTCTTCGCTACCAGGTGAATCCACAATCAAATCAATGTAGAGGCGTAATCATATTCCATCGGAAAATCCGGTGCGACGCCATTATTGCTACAATTAAATTAGTACATTTATTTTGGGTAGATGGTCGCATACTTACCAGTGCGAAAGCGTTTAAAACAACTTGGGAGACCCGGAGACGAATTTGACGTACATTAGGTCCCAGGGATTTAGTTATTAGACGCAATTGCGTGAGAAAATTATCCAAGCAAACATTCAAAGTGGTATAGGCCATTTTCCCTCAAATATAACCTTCAAAAGTCTCGTTTGAAGGAACATCACGTAAATTGAAACACACAGCCGGTTCCAAATATATTTTCCCTTGTGATTAGCTTGCGGATATCATTCCTCATTCGTCAAGTTTCCAATGAATAGACCTATTTCTTTCTAGGTTAATGATGTCATTTAACTTATATACACCCGGATAAACAATGCCACCTTCGCTGAGTTGTTTTATTTGCATATTCTAGATCTTATAAACCCTGACGTCCTTGGAAAATGACACCAACCTGACGATCACCGCAAAAAAAGAGGCAGCGTTATTTTTCTGGTTACCCCCTAAACACAAGGGGCAAGGGTCCGTCGGGATTTTTAAAAAAGTGGCAAAAAAAAATTGGCATGTAAAGAGAGACCTGCGCGACATTCCAGAAAAAAGCGCATCCTTTTCTATGAGAAGGATTATGATAGCTGTCAAGTTCAAAACATATTCTTTTCTTCTTCTTTGAATAGAAACCTTCGAAACGTTCTCGGTGTGTTCTACCACCAATCAAGTGCAAATTGAGAAAAATTGTATCCTCAAAAAAATCTCTGCACTTTAAGGGAAAACAAATTTGTGAAGCGATTCATTATAGAACCACATTTACAACAACTCGATCAAAACTTTTGGCGTTAGATCATGTCAGATTGATTCCGACAAATGTAACGAGGTGAGCAATATGGAAGCGACACAGACTTTATTCCTGTGCTATATTTCCAACGCCGCATGCAATACAGGAAACAGAAAAGAACATATATCACGGACTTCAGCCAGCCCTGCCTCAAGACCTCATCTTGCGAACGTCGGTGAGCATACAAATGATAGAGCGAAAGTAACGGTTGTGGCAGATCGATAGCGTAAATAAAAAAATGGCGGCTTCCTTACATCGTCTACTACTATGAAAATTAAGCATACCCAGGGTGTGTCTTGTAATAAATATTCCTGTGCAGGAATAGACGACTCTGGTAAGTATTATTAGGGGACATTTCATTTATAGCATAATTCACAGTTCAAGACATCTGCATGTGTGACTTTTACGATTTTTTTTTAAAACTAGGTTGCCGAATTCGTAGAGCATGTGCAGACAACGAACTACATTGTATACAAAAAAAAAAAGTGGAACTTTGTGGACTCTTATTTCTTTTTTTTCCATTATGTGAAACGTTGTTTATGCCTTAACAATAGAAACGAGGTGCATTGGAGTGGTACACACACACACACACACACACACACACACAACACACACACATAGGAGATAGATAGAGAGATAAGAAGAGAGGAGAGATATAGAATAGGGGAGTATAAATTATATATAAGATATTTATATATATATATAATAGCTATGAGAGATTTCCAAAAAAACGCATAGGTCATATCTTGTTTTGTAAAAAAAAATACAGCGCATTGCTTTTTAGCCAATAGAAGGAATATGGACGCTGTGGGCGCTGCTTGCCTTGTATCTCCCTTGATATTGGTCTCAGCTTAAAAACAAAGTCAAATAGCTTCCTCTATAGACACTAGTTTATAATCATGGAATTCAAGATTTCAGGGGCAAACACAAATTTGAATAGCGCCACCAAAATGCTTTAATTATGCTAATTAGCATAATGCCGCCAGTCGATTTTATTTTTTGTCGACCAAATTATGCACAACTATTGGCAGTTACCATTGACATTTTCTGGCAAAAAATAATTTAGTCTTAAGGAATTGGCGCGCGAAAAAACCAAAACGAATTAGGTCCATGTGGACCCTCTATACAACTTTAAGTATTTTACGGGTCGGGTTGGTCAGTTTGATTTTTTTTTTTAATTTCTTTTGATATAAATTCCTAACCAAAATGGAAACACTAAATAGACATGTTGTCATTATTAAAAATGCGTATTAATTCATTTTGCTTTAAAACAATTTGGCACCCTGAAATGGTGTTGCTTTGGTGTAATTTAAATGTGCAGTAATACGAAGAAAAAATAAAACTGGGAAGAATTTTGAAATAGATTCAGTATTCTTGGTACAGGTTTTCCCCGATTTAGACAGGGTTGTCTCTATGAGAGTGGGTATTGAGTCGTAGGATCCCACAATGCCAGCGGTTGGGGAAAATCGCTTCAAAAGGTATGTGTGTGAATCTCACAGCAATCCTAGTCATAACGCAAAAAAGTGACTTTTACCACTCCATTTTAGCCCACAAAGCGCTAGTACTAAGGTAATTTTTTGGGATGATCATGAACTGTCGTGTGGTCGTTAATATTTAACTTCTTGACCACTTTAATCTCTAAGTACAACCTGTGTTTTAGTACATTTACAGATATCCACATTGCAACATGCATTCTGGGATTGGGTCAATAACCTCTGGGCCGGTTTTGGAAGACACAGCAAACAATTTGTGTGTTTGGCCTTAACCAACCTCAGGCATAACAATGAAATGTTGTTTGTTAAACAGAAAGTCAACCGGTCTAGACGACCGCTCAAGTCAACATTAAAAGCACTATCAGTGCTTCACTCATTCAACACCATGAGAATCAAAATATTTTGAAATTTGCTGGGATAAAGCTCAAAGTGGATGATAATTCGGTAGATAGACTAAGTATTATTATTATTAATTATGTTATGAAAAACCAACAAGTAAGAAACCACAACATTCAAAAATGTTAATCTCCATTCAATTACGTGTTGGTAAGTGTCAGTAGGAATTAAAGAAGCCATATGATGATTTTGGTTAGTAATCACATTTAGGATATTGTTAGGATACCTTATTACAAACATGCCAAATCTATTATTTATGTGTTTTGTTCAACAAATAGACCAACTGTTTCAAATGAAAATTAAGTTGTTTGTTTTCACCATTTTCTCCTAACCAACCAAAACCGCCTACCGCCCTTATTCAATTTCGCTGAAGATGTTAAAATACAGTACTATAATAATATAAATCCCTAATACAATAAATAAATAAATAAAGTAACTAAATAAATACTAATTAATTAAAAATCACATTTCTGATACGTTTGGGAAATAACTGAAATTGGGGAACCTCGACTAAAATGACCGATTGGACCTATCCATCTTCACTAATTGCATACAAGAGTTTCATATACTGTTACCCTGAGGACTTTCCAAACAATTTGCACCACTGAACCGAGAACACAAGCAACCATTTATCCAGTATTGCAAAAAACGCAGACATTATAAAGTCCAGAGTTAGTGCGAAATCTAAAGAGTGTAATGTCCATCATGTAGATTTACCTTCTTTGCTATCCTGGCATTCATTTATCTGTCAAGTGTTTACAGTTCTTCAGGTCTATACGGATTTCCGGTTTGGTATTCATGTCAATGCACGTTTAACAGAGGTTATGTCCTGTAATCCCATGCACTAAATGAACTACAGTTACATAACCATCGTATACTTTTCCTCAGAATGACCTCATGACCCTAATTCAGCGGTGCAAACAGTCAAACTTTTCCCAAAAGGTAATGTTAAAAATATCAATGTTTTTGATGTTTGTTGTGTTTGTTTGTTTTAAAGAGAGAGAAAAAAAATCTTATCGTTTAATTACTAAAAACAATTTTGAATTACCTTTGTCAATCTCGCATTAATGCGTCCAAAGATCATTTGTTGCCCAGTAACAATTTCATTTAAGTTAAATTGAGTTATTTTTGTTTAAACAACTAAAAATTTGCGGATACTCACCAACCCCTACACAAACATAAACGATTTGGAACAACAAATTCAAATTACTAATTTATATTAACTTTTTTGACACCTAATTTTTTAATTCAAATTCCATTTTCCTAAAAAATCACTACAATTACTCGAACGTCAATTTTGGGGGAATTCTTGAACCTAAAGAGCTCAGTCCCATTTCATTCTAAAAATTCGACTTTCCATCATACATCATGATTTGTCCACTACCTACTCACCTACTCACACGGGATATCCGACGTCTCGTTAAGTCGCTTGCACGTATGTGACTTATGTTGAGCAAAGTCTGGTTAATTTACTACTTTTCCAAATGGAACCTATATTATAACAAAAGTCATATTTGAAAATCCAATACCCTATACATCCGAGAGCAGATCGATAATGGCGAATTCGTTACATCGGCACATGAGACCACGCCTGAAATTTGGAACGATCGCTCGCCGTATGGCAGGAGTGTTTTTCGTCAGCAATGGTCCAAAACGATGTATAAGGCGGAAGAACAAGAAATATTAAACGAGAACAGACTAACATTTTCACGAATGTTGCGCGGGGCAGGCTGATAGTTCTTTTTTTGTTGTCTAATTTTGTTTTAATTTAATTTTATTTCTTACAAAACCCAATAACAAGCTGGATTTATAGTGACAGGAGGGGATTTTAGATATGACTTTCTAATAAATTGCACTTGATCGGTGATATGCCACCTACAGAACGTTCTCGAAGTATATTGGAACAAACAAGTACAAAAGGAAACAGAAAACTTTGTTTTGAACTTGCCCGCTATCGTAATTGTTCCATAGAAAACCGTGCTTTGATTTTTGTTCCTGCACGACCAGAATAAAATAACTAATCACCATTATTACATTAAAGACGAGGGGGATTCGGCTATTCACTCAGTTGTGATCTAATACAGTGGGAAGCATTCCAAATTGCAAAAAAAAAAACGGGTTAAAAAAATGGAGGCTGATTCTTATCTAGAAATGTCTTAATGTCTCTCTTTAAAGTACACACACCATGAATTATGATTAGATATCAATAGATAGCTGGTGACCTTAGGAAATGGAACAGAATAAAGTTCGATTTATCTGTCTGTATTCCAGCTTTGGGGGCTTAAACACTGTCAAGATTTTATGTTTTCCTGTTGATTTTCAATAAACCCAAAAAGCGCCAAATTGCCTTATTATAAATTCATGACGTCATTTCGGTATCTCCGATCACGTAATCACAGTGACGAAAATGTAAACACTGACTGTTACACTCGAGTCGTGATGTTACTGTTAAAATAAGTGTCGAACGCGTGGTAGAACGCCGGCATTCTGGATGTATTAACATTGTTTATTTGAAGTAAGGAAAGAGAATGAAGTGAGAACGTTCTTGAGTACTTAGGGCGATGAGGATAATATGTGAAAACACCTAGACTTCGACTTACAAATACAAGGCCAAAGCGGCCGATCATGGACCCTGAAGCTGCCGTGGAGGCAAACCATGCAAAACAGGCAAACAAGCTATAGCCGATGCGGATTTCAACGGTATTATGTTTGCAACCTAAGATTCTTTAGTAACTTTAATATGTGAAAGACATTTTATGTGTATGAATGGTTGTAGATTTCTGCTTATCATATGAATTATAGTTTATGACCGGTTGGCGTGGTATGAAACTAGTCAGTGCTGCGATCGTGTTTCACTCTGCCTGGCATGGCCTTAGCAAACTATCCATTCAAGCTCATTCACGATTCACACCGTTTTATAATTGATTGTACACATTTTCGGAAAAACTAGCAAATGCATATATAAATCATCAAAACGGGGAAAGGAAGAATACGAGGTTCCGCAGAAAACTGCTACATTGATTGTGGAGGCGGTATCATAGATGAAACGGCAAATTGTACGTATAATTTTTTAAAAACGGGCCGTAGAAGCGCGACATGAGCTGATACATAAACACAGATGCCAGTGTGGGGATTTCCCCCTGATTACATGATCAGGTTTTTTGTTTAATATTTCAATATTCAAGAAGATTTCTGCACATCATTTCAGGCCAATATTCTGTTAATAAAGTTTGGTCTGAAAAGCTTGGAATTGTAACTTAACAACCCCTAAGGACTGAGAAAAAAACGAGTTATGC